>PVJI01014363.1:0-44164 GCA_004026765.1 Micronycteris hirsuta
TGACTCTGCTTTTAGGCAGGGAGCTAGGTTTTGAAGGGGCCATTACTTTGTGATTACATTAACTGCTTTAGCTTTGATCACCTTCGATTTAAGGACCATTTATCTTTTATTTTTTTGGATAAGTTCACTCTTTGAAGATGTATGGACAAAGGTGCCAAATGTGCCTGTTAACTTTTTGAAATTTGTCTCATTATATTTTAGTAGGAAACATTGGCTCCAAAGTCCAAGGATATACTTAACATTAGACATGGAGATAAAACATTAGTTCTCCCTGTGAGCAAGTTTGGAATTTTGCTCTCCCAGCCCCCACCATCAACCTTAGATCCCTTTCTTAGTGGTTGACTTTTTTTCCCCCCTCAGTTATTCAGGTCTCTTTTGTCCCTGCAGGTTTTTATGTGATAGTCAGAAGGAACTGGATGAGTTGTTAAGTTGCCTTCACCCTCAGGGAATAAGAGAAAGTCAGCTTAAAGAGAGACTGGAGAAGAGGTAAGGATTTTCGTCTTGTTCCTCACACCTTATTTCTCTTCAGCATTAGATATTATAAAGGTCTTAGGTTTTTTTGCTTATCTATAAAAACTAGTAACTCTTAAAAAAGGTAACTTTTATATTCCCTTTGCTTGGCATTTTCAAGGTAACATCATACTTATTTGGAAAAATATTCTTTTAAACCGTGTATATAGAGTAGCAGGATTAGTCATTGAAGAATGCATGCCATGTACCACACTGAGACCCCCTTTGAAGTTAGGTAGCCTTGCACATGCAGTTCTATATCATTTGGTAATCAAAAGTATTCTGTCAGTATTCAAAATAGTCACAAATGAAAACAACCTTAATGTCCATCAGCTAATGTATAGATGCGGTTCATATATCCATAAATTCAGCTATAAAAAGGAATGAAGTACTGATATATCCAACAATGTGGATGAACCTAGTAAACATGCTGAATCAGAAAAGCCAGATATAAAAGACTGTATATTGCATGATTCCATTTCTGTGAGACATCTGGAATAGGCAGATCCACAGATAGAACGTCGATTAGTGGTTCCCAGGGATTGGGAGATGGGGAGAATTGGGAGTGACAGCTAACAGGTGTAGGTGATGAAAGTGTGTTGGTTTTGTTGATGAAAGTGTAGTTTTGATGATTCCACAACACCAAACCACTGAAAATGAATGCTTTAAAATAGTGAGTTTAATGTTATGTGAATTATATCTCAAAAAGAAAAAAAAATTACCAAAACCCTAAACAAAAACCATTCTGTCTACAGAATAAGCATCGACTCCGTGTAGGTTTGCTAGTGTCCGTCCTGTTCTAGACATTGTTTCTGTCAAAGCCAGGGCAAGGTTTTGGCTTAAAGCACTTTTAATTTCTGACTGCATGCTTTCATGGCTGAATTTAGATTTGATTGAAGAGAGAAGAAAAATACTACTTAGTACATGCTCTGCAGTTTTGCCAGACTTTTGTGAGTGGTAATGGGTACATAATTGGTTTTAGCCCACTGCTTAATGTGAAAAATTAATTAAAATTTTATCCGAATCATGCTGTATTAATACCAATATGACTAGGAAAATTAAGAACAAATAAGGGAAAATGTCATACATAGAACCACAAAAAATATATTTCTATGATGTTTCTTCTGTTTAAAATATTTGCGCCCAGGCTAGTGCGGTTCAGTGGATTGAGCGCCAGCCTGAGAACCAAAGGGTCACAGGTTTGATTCCTGGGTGAGCACACATGCCTGGGTTGTCGGCTAGGTTCCCGGTTGAGGGTGTGAGAGAGGCAACCAGTTGCTGTTTCTCTCCCTCTTTCTCCCTCCCATTCCCTCTCTCTAAAAATAAATAAAATAAAAAAGTGTATGGTACCAGCCACCACCATATCATACTATATACTTAAATAAACAAACAGACAAACAAATAAATAAAATATTTGGTAGGCACATGCATTGGATTGAAAGGAGTTGTTCCACCCACTAAATATGAAAATATGAATAGATGAAATCCTTCCAGTAAAGGTTAGAGAGTGTAAGGGTTAAAAACAAAACTACACACACACACATATTTGGTATTGTTGAACATTAGAAAAATATCCACCTTGTTTTGTTTTACTTGGGTTTTGAACTTTTTAGTAGCTCTCAAGTAGTATAGATTAGGACTTACTGCTTTTTATTTGGCAGTAAAGAGCCATCCATTTTTTTAAATAACTGAACTGTATTTTCCTTTCTATTATTCCATTACTGTAGTGTTTGTGAATCTGCCCCAATTTATCTATTTGTTCTCCTTCTGGTGGTTGAGTTGCTTCTTCTGGGGATAGCCAAGGGGATAGAACAATAATAAGTCACAAGCCATTTTAGGTTCAAATTTATTTTTAAAAAATGCTTTTTATAAGAAAATATGTGAAGTGATGAAGGATATAAATGAACGGGTTTGCAATCAGTTGTTAAAGCTCAATTAAAAATTCAAGTGTACAAAAGAATACTGGGGCCAGTTGGAAACACGAAGTAAGTTTTTTTGGTCATATCCATTGAACGTTTATAAAAATTGGTCATCCACATAGCCAGAGAAACAATCTCAACAAATTCAAAAAGCTTCAGGATACAATCTCTGATCAGAGTGCAATAAAAAAAGTAGCAATAGCCCTGGCTGGTGTGGCTCAGTAGACTGAGTGCCAGCCTGCAAACCAAGGGGTTGCCGGCTCGCACTCAGTCTACTGAGCCACACCAGCCAGGGCTAAATAAATAAAATCTTAAAAAGAATAAAAAAAAAATTAAAAACCCTTGTTACTAAGAAAGAAAAGGGAACTTAGTACTCAACTTAAATGACTTTGAGTTTTAGTTTTCATTTTGGTATGGGAAGCCAACAGTGAAGCTTATGGCCCCATCCAGGATAGAGTGTCTTATTGGAGTCATTCTTGCTGGGACCTCAGATGGTTACTCTTTAGTTTAAGAATGAATGTGAAAGTCTTTGTGTAGGTGTTCAGTTGAAATCATTTGTCTTTTGTGTTGTGAAGAATTTCAGGCAGATAATTTAAAATTGTCTTGGGTTGGTAGCAATTTCTGGCCACTGACATAAGGAAATGCACATTCTCTCTGGAGGAGCACAGCATCAAACCAGGCCTTAACAAATTGCTGTAGGTAAAATTCCAAGAAACCTATAAAAAAAAAAAAGTTTAAAAATATACAGACTAGGAACCATGAGTAAGAGCTAGGAAAAGCAACCCACATTATATACTGGAATTTATCAAATACAGGATAAAACAAGTTTGTTTTTAAAATAAAGCCAGAATGGCTCACTTGGTTGAGCATTGTCTCGCAAAGTGAAAGGTCACCAGTGCAATTCCCAGTCAGGCACATGCTTGGCTTGCGCCAGGTCCTTGGTTGGGGTATGTGTGAGAGAGGTATGTATGGGGATGTTTCTCTTCCTCTCTTTCTCCCTCTCTTCTCCTCTCTCTAAAAAAAATCTTAAAAAAAAAATAACGGAAATTTGAAAATTCATGCAAGAAACATCATGCTATTAAAAATTACCAAGAAGATGGCCCGGCTGGTGTAGCTCAGTGGATTGAGCGCGGGCTGGGAACCAGAGGGTCCCGGTTCGATTCCCAGTCGGGGCACATGCCTGGGTTGCGGGCCAGGTTCCCAGCGAGGGCCATGTGAGAGGCAACCATACATTGCTCTTTCTCCTCCCTTCTCCTCGCTCTGAAAATAAATAAATAAAATCTTTAAAAAAAAAATTACCAAGAGAGATTAAAAAATCTAAATATATCTTACAGAAATAAGACCTATTATTCAAGTGGTTGAAATATATGGACCATCTTCAAAAGTTTCTGTATTTTCCCTCTTGCTCACCCCAATTTTTCTAGGTACCAGGACATTATTCATTCTATTCATCTGGCCCGGAAACCAAATTTGGGCCTAAAATCCTGTGATGGCAACCAGGAGCTTTTAAACTTTCTTCGAAGTGATCTAATTGAAGTTGCAACAAGATTACAAAAGGGGGGTCTTGGTTATGTGGAAGAAACATCAGAATTTGAAGCTCGGGTAAGAACCTAGGAAAACACCCTTTGAAATCTGTTACTCATGAAAACCCAATTTGGAATTGTTTCCTGATACTGTTCTTAACTCCCCCTGAAGGTCCTGGAACTCATATTTTTGTTTATCTTGCAAGTTGTGTGTAACTTAAACTTCTCTATACACATATAGTATTTTTATTTTGTCATCTTTTTTGCTGGTATCTGGAAAAATCTAATAGTTGGCTCAGAGCTTTTGTTCAAAAAGAGGTTTTCTATTAAGTTGAATGAAAACAGATCCTAGAGCCATAGTCCCATGACATTATTTAACATGTTCATCCACATGTGATACCTGTGCTTTAAGGTCTGAAATATATTTGTCCTCTACTTTTATTCATTTATTCATTACACCAGATTAGCTCAGAAGCATTATGCTTATATTGGGGCAACGGTCATGCTGTTAAATGGGTGTGTTTCAAAGCTTCTTTATAGTCCTCTCATTTACTGGTCAGTAGGACCCATAGTGGTGTAGGCAAAGCAGTTCAAGAGACCCAACATTCCACTTCAGGTGTAGGTGTTAAAGTTGGAGAGATTGGAGGAGACTCAGTCAATTACTATTGTAAAATGTTTTTTACTAATTTTAAATAATAAAGTCCTTATTAACTCCAAACAATATTTGTGGGTCTTTTCAAATATTTATATGCATCATTGCATGTGTATTATTGTTGTATCAACAAAAAAATTTTTCAATTATAGTTGACATACAATATTGTGTTAGTTTCGGGTATAATTGTGTGATTTTTATGAGCAGTTACATCTTTCCACCCATTTTTCCTAATTTATAAACACTTTCCATTTCTTTATATCACTTCGGGGTACAAAATAATCCATGGAGTTGATACGATTTTAAATCTTCCACTGTTAAGAGTTTGTATTTCATTTTCTTTGCTATTAGAATTAGCAAATTATATATGCTACTTTTTAAAAAAAATTTTTAAAATTATTTAGTCTGGTTATGAATTCTTGGTATATTTCTTATGGAAAAGAATTTAAACATCATTATATTTTTTAATGATTTTTTAAAGAATTATTTAACCCAAATGACTGTCATTTTCAAATATTACATTTACTCATTTATTTAGCAACTATTTATCAATCACCTACTTTGTGCCAAACTGTACCTTACTAACATTGGGTTATTATCATTCTTTATTTCTCTTTGTGATTATAAAATAGTGTTTTTTAATTGACATATCTTGTATGATTGAGAAGGTAGTGTTTGGTATTTAAGAGCATGATTTGGGTCAAAGTGATTTAGCTTCTGTTTCCTCATCCATAAAATAACTATGAGGCTTAGACGAGGTCAAGTATGTAAAGCATATTATCTGGCTGATAGTTTGTAAGCCAGTGGTCAGAAATCTTTTTTTTCTGTTTTTCTTTGCCTTGAGACTGTAGTTTGCACATAGTTTACCGAGCCAAAGAATGATTTGTGTAACTTCCTTAAGTAAACCAAGTTTCAACATTTTGTGGATCCCTTCACTGAGGAAATGGAACTAGTCGGCTACTTTTAAATGCGTAAGCCACCCAGTGAACTGAGGAAGCCCATTAAATTAATGTTGTGACCCATTGGTTGATTTAAATTTAGTCAAGGATAGTTTCATTTTTCTCTTGGTCCTTCTCTCAATCTGATTTTTAAATCAATTCCTGTAGGTGGTCTCTTTAGAGAAACTGAAGGATTTTGGTGAGTGTGTGATTGCCCTTCAAGCCAGTGTCATAAAGAAGTTTCTCCAAGGCTTCATGGCTCCCAAGCAAAAGAGAAGAAAACTGCAAAGTGAAGATTCAGCAAAGACTGAAGAGGTGGATGAAGAAAAAAAAATGGCAGAGGAAGCAAAGGTATCTACTTAATGAAGATGTAGTTTCATGACTGTAGAAGAGTGTGATTTGGTTTTAAATTAGTCTAACCCTGTGCTTTTTCACTACTGTAAGTGTTATGGGAGAAATTTTAAGTGTTACAGGAGAAGCTTGGTTCTTCTTGCTGATGCAGTAAAGAGATACAGATCAGCAAGCCTGTTAGCGTGCAGGCAAAATTTATTAGTGCCACGTTCTAATGGGAGAGCAAAAGCAAGGGTGGCCAGAGAGAGGGTAGCCACAGGGCATCTGGGCAGAGGCCAGGTGATCAGGGGTCCCCTGAGTGGCAAGAGAGCAAGTCCTTGGTTGTGAGGACTTATATAGTTGGTGGGATGTGAAGAAGTTTACATATTGATTGAGAGGTAAAGGTGGTGCCAACTTTCCCCCAGGGAGATGTGACTACCCAAACATAGGTATTTGTAGGGGGGTGTTAACCCAAATCCTTATTTACTTATTTTTTTTAGATTTTATTTATTTATTTATTTTTAGAGACAGGAGAAAGGAAGGAGAAAGAGAGGGAGAGAAACATCAGTGTGTGGTTGCCTCTTGTACGCCTTCTACCTGGGACCTTCCCTGCAACCCAGGCATGTGTCCTAACGGAATTGCACCAGCAACCCTTTGGTTGGCAGGTCAGCACTCAGTCCACTGAGCCACACTAGCCAGGGTCTGAATCCTTATCTTGCTCTAGATTCTATTTGTTCATTTTGCATACGTGATAGGAGGCGGGCAGTTAACTGAAGTTGTGTTCTGGACTTTTTCTTTAAGCACTGTGGACCCCTCCTTTTCTCCCTTCTAGGCCTTGGGGTGAATACACAGTCTCAAGGTTTTCCTTTTCCCAGCAAGTGGAGATGATACACACAGACTTTCAAGGGCTCCCACCTCCTACACTATCATAGTTTTGCTTGTGTTGTTGGAAATGCCGAGCAATATTACTGGACCAGGCTCAGGACTGCTGAGTTAGTGGGGGAGACATGTCTTCCTTTGCTTCCAGTCTCTTAAGTTCTTTGTTAGATTATAATGGTGAGGGCCCTGCTTTGTCCCCTACTTCCCCACCCCCCACTCTTTATTTCTAGCTGCTACTTAACAAAGCACTATGAACCACTATTCCATTTTGTCACTTTCACTGAAGTTTGTGGTTTTTAAACTGTTCTGTGGCACACAGCCCTACTTCTAGGGCTGGGTAATGGGTCGGAATGCCTCCCTTCCCCTTTCTCAGAGCTGATTCCTTTTTTAAAAAAGGTGGTAGTGGTTTTTAAGTTTTTAAAAGTTGTGGTAAAAAATATATAACAATTAGACATTGTAACCATTTTTTTTTTGTGGTACAGTTCTATCATTAAGTATATTCATATTGTTCTGCACCTGTGTCACCGTCATCCATCTCCAGAACTTTTTCATCTTCCCAACTAAAACTGTGTTCATTACAAAGACTAAACTACCCATTTTTGTACCCCATCCCCCACTCCTGGTGACCACCATTTTCTTTCTGTGTCTATATATTTGGATGCTTGTAGGTACCTCATATAAGTAGAATCATAGAATATTTGTTCTTTTGTGACCGGCTTGCTTAGCTTAATGTCTTCAAAGTTCATCCACATTGTAGTGTGTGCCAGAATTGTCTTCTTTTTTAACACTGAATACTGTGTTATTGTGTGTATATAATACCTCGTTTTGCCTGTTTGTGGATGGACACTTGGGACTCTTCCACATTTGGCTGTTGTGAATAATGCTGCTATGAACATGGTTGTACAAATATCTGTTTCAGTCCCTACTTTCAGGTCTTTTGGGTATAGACCTAGAAGTAGAATTGCTGGATCATATAGGAATACTGTTTAATTTCTTGAGGAATTGCCATAACATCTTACATAGTGGTTGCACCATTTCACACTCCTGCCAGTGATACGTGAGGGTTCACATTTCCCACGTCTTTGCCGGCACTGGTTGTGCTCCATTTCTTTGATAGCAGCCTGTGGTATGAAGCGGTATCTTGTGGATTTGATTTGCATTTCCCTAATATTTGGTGATGTTGAGCATCTTTTCATGTGCTTATTGGCCATTTCTCTGTATTCTTTAGGCAAATGTCCATCTAGTCATTTTTTTATTTTTTAATTGGGTAGTTTGGAGTTTTTTTGTTATTGAGTTGCATGGGTTGTTTATATGTTCTGGATATTAGTTTATCAGACACATGATTTGCAAATATTCTCGACTTTTTTTCTGTTGATAATGTCTTCTGATGCACAAAAATTTTACATTTTAATTTTCAACTTAACTATTTTTTTCTGTCGTTGCCTCTGCTTTTGCTGTCATATCCAAGAAATCATTGTCAAATTCAATTTCATGAAGCTTTTCCCCATTTTTCTACAGATTGTATAGTTTTAGCTTTTATGTTTAGGTCTTTGATCCATTTTGAGTTAATTTTTGTAGATACTAAAGGTAAGAGTCCAACTTCATGTTTTTGCATGTGGATGTCCAGTTCTCTTGTATTTTAATTTTAAAAGTAGTATGCTCGTTGTAAGTAAATCAAATGTGAGAAGTAAGTAAAATATAAAACAACTCCCATCCTAATTTCACTCCCTAATAATATTATTCTTCAATAGTTTGATGTGTTTTCTATATACATACAAATAATGGGTTTGTGGGCTTTCACAGAATGGAATCCTCAGCATAATGTTATGCAGTTTTTCACTTATCATCATGTCCTCGCTCCCTCCAAGTTTATGTAGATGTTCATTTTCCTCCCTCCCTCCAAGTTTATGTAGATGTTCATTTTCCTCCCTCCCTCCAAGTTTATGTAGATGTTCATTTTCCTAACATCTTAATTTTATACTGATGAACATTATTTTGTCTCTTGTTTTTCTTTTTCTTTCTGATTTATTTAATTATTTTTAGAGAGGGGAAGGGAGGGAGAACAGGAGAGAAACATCAATGTGTGATTGCCTCTTATGTGCTCCCTACTGGGAACCTGGCCTGCAACCCAGGCATGTACCTGACTGGGAATTGAACTGGTGACCCTATGGTTCACAGGCCCACGTTCAGTCCACTGAGCCACACTAGCCAGAGCTAATTTTTAAGTTTTTTAATTGAATTTATTGGGGTGACATTGGTTAATGAAATTCTATGGATTTCAGGTGTACAATTCTATAATACATCATCTCTATTGTGTGTTCACCACTCCAAATCAAGTCTCCTTCCATCACCATCTATTCCCCTATAACCTCTTCTACTTCCGCCTACCCTCCTTTCCCTCTGGTAATCACCATACTGTTGTCTGTGTCTGATGAGTGTTATGTTGTTGTTTTTGCTTAATGTCTTCACCTTTTTTATCCAGCCTTGTTTTTCCTTATTAGAATAATTAGCAGCTCTATTTTTTTATCTTTTTTCTATATTAGATTTCTGTTGAAGATTATTTAAGAATTTGAAAACAATACATTATGGGAGAGGTCCCAGCCATTATCCAATGGCATATTTTCCTCTGTTTTTTATTTCTCCTTTTCTCCCTTTTTTTCATAAATAACTGGTAAAAGCTTACTTGTGCCAGTTACTGTGTTTAGTCTGCAGATTACAATGAAGAGTTGAAGCTAGAAGTCTGTGTCCTCAAGGAACTCAGTTTAAGTGTGAGAGACTTTTGCAGTAGTGTAACAAGTACTGATGATAAAGAGCAGTACTTGCTCACCAGGGATACCTAGTGGCAAATTAAAGAGAACTTGCCAGAGGAGAGATCGTATTAGCTGGGGTTTGAGGAATAAGTTGGAGTCAATCAGGTCATAGAAGGGTGCATAGGTTGAACATGTCCTTCTTGTCATTGACAGTTGCCCTCTCATTTACACAGAATAAGTCTACTCTCTCAAGCTCCTCAGATATTTGAACACAGTTGTCATGTACCCCCTAAGTTTCTTCCTGAGGTCAAGGGTGATAATGTGGTACAAGGAAGATCATTTTGGGGAAGAGGTAAGCACAGCAGAGAACTTAAGACTTAGTCAGATAAAGGTTTAACTATTAATTCATGACATAGGCTTGGAGACTTCACACATGTCATTATTGTACTAGCATTTAGTTCTCACCTTCTTATGTTCTTTTTAATGATTATATGGCATACAGGTAACCTTCCAGATGAAGTCTAAGACATTAGATAGTTAATAGTTTTCTTTGCTAAGTCACTTCTCATTAGGCATAATTTTTAGCTTACTGCGTACTATATGGGTTTTTTTAAACTCAGTTTTATACAGAAGAGTCTCTTTCTTGATGTGATCTTTTTTGCCATTTATTTATCTGCAATATTTTCTTATTGAGAACTAGATGTAGATTTCTCATTATGTGGTTTTTTTTTTTTTAACTCAACCTTATAGTGAAGTATCCTCTTCTTAGCTTGTCATGTGATGAGACTTGATTCTTAGCTTGATTAGGAAAGAAAATAGGAGCACTTTGCAGGTTTAACCTTCGGGCCCAGACACATAGTACGCAAATGGAAAGCATGGGAGAGTTTCATGGAAAATCAATTAGGTTGCCTACTGAGCAGTTCAACAATGTTCTCAGTAAAATGGCATTATGCCTTCAGTTCCCCACCAAAGGTCAGCTTTGCCACAGCTCTGAAATTTTCCACTGTTCTTTGCTTTGAAGGGTTCCACTCTGTGTGGGCGAGGGTTGTTTTTTCATTTGGCGCACGAGGTTGTTGAATGAGCTAATATCAGTCTCTAATCCGAGCTTCAGTTTCCTGATTTATAAAAGTAGATTATCTCTCAAGTGTTTTTGTAATAGTCAGCGATTTCAAATATTTAATGCTTATTTCGTTTTCTTGTATTAAATGGGAAAGACATTGTATAATTTGGCAAAGTCCTGGGTTCTTGTAGGCCCTCTGTTTACTTTGGATCCATTTGTCCTGACAACCCGATTATCTGTTTTTACATTTTATAAATTTTTTATGGAAGAATATAGTCTGAAGCCTCATTAAATTTTTGCCAAGATATACTGCCTTTTTACTATAGGATAGAAGGACTTGCAAGCCGACTTCCCCTTGGTTCTGTTACATTCACTTCTAACTAGGGACCAACTTCATTTAAATTTTTTTAAAAGTCCTGACCTGAGGATATGTTTGTTGATTTCAGAGAGGGAGGAGGGGGAGAGAGCAAGACATCAATGTGAGAAACATTGGTCTCTTGTCAGTTGCCTCCCATGTGCACCCCAACCCGGGGTATTGAACCCACAACCTGGGTGTGCCCAGACTGGGAATCCAGCTCACAGCCTTTTGGCGTATGAGACGATGCTCCAACCAACTGAGCCACCCGGTCAGAGCGGGACCAACTTTATTTAAATGTGGAAGCAACTTTATTTAAATGAACCATAGAATTAGAATTTTTTCACCAGGACAGTGTGTCTAGCCTTGCACAGAGTTATTTACTGGGTTCCACCGGTGTTTAATGCCAAAACTTCTTCTTGCTGCTGTTGATGTGTTTTTAAAAACACCTTCTTGACTGTGATAGGGGTTCTTTATGTGCTGGACTGTTTAGAATTTTGTGTAGTAGGAGAATACCAGAGTGTTTTTTTCAAATCTTGAGCGCCTCATGTTTTTGTCCTCAAAATTCAAGGCTGGTCTCAATGTATAATTTAGTCAGTATATAATAGGACACTAATGATTAGTATGTAAAATGCCAAGGGCATTGGATTGGGATAAATTGCTCCTAAATTGCTATGTGACCTTGAATGAGCTTTCTTTCCATGAAAAATAATAAACGAACGTAACCCAGATGTACACAGTTCATACCAACATTACTCAGAATAGTCAAAAAATGGAAAACACCCAATTTTCATTAACTGATTAATGGATAAACAAAATGTAATATATCCATACGATGGATATTATTCAATAATTAAAATGGAATGAAGTATTGTCACATGTGGTTATGTAGATGAACCTGTAAAACATGTTCCATAAAAAAAGCCAGCCACAGAAGGCCACATGTTATGTGAAATGTACCGAATAGGCAAATCTATAGACCAGAAGTAGATTACTGGTTGCCTAGGGCTGGGGAAGTGTGTTAGGGGGTTAGTGTAGGGAATGGGGAGTAACTGCTAATGGGTAGGTACAGTGTTTGTTTTTGGGGTGATGAAAACGTTCTGAACTTAAGATTTTTGATAGTTGTACAATCCTGTAAATATATGAAAAACCATTGTACACTTTACAAGGTGAACTTTTTTTTTTTTTGAAGATTTATTGTTTTATTTATTTTTAGAGCGAGGGGAAGGGAGGGAGAAAGAGAGGGAGAGAAACAGCAATGTATGGTTGCCTCTCACATGGCCCTCATGGGGACCTGGCCTGCAACCCAGGCATGTGCCCTGACTGGGAATCGAACCGGGACCGCTTGGTTCCCAGCCTGTGCTCAATCCACTGAGCTACACCAGCCAGGGCTAAGGTGAACTTTTTAATATAAATTTTATTTCAGTACATGTTTTTTAAATGAGGTTAAATAAGCCTATTTCCAAGATCTCTTCAAGTTTTTTATTTTAATGAGCCCAGATGAGTTATTGAGTACTCAAATTTATAGGCAATAACTTCAGGAAGCGAAAAGCAGTACTGTATTCTGACTTTTTCTTGAATACTTCTTTGCATCTGACTAACCACTAGAGGACAGCAAAGCCCATTGTAGCCATTTCCTGCTTGCTCTCAGTAAAACTCTTCGAGGACTGAACCTAAAAATCTTACATTTGTATTCCATTTGAAGAATTTGGGTTGTTACAGTAGGAGAGTCCGTGGTACTGGACTACAGGGGAGGGAACCGGCAGTTGTCATAATGGATCTCACGTTTCACTGAGCAGCGCTGAAGAGGGAAGGACGGAAATTGGCTGTGTTTCGAAGGCGGATATTGAAATATCTGCAGTCGGAGGTTGGAATAAGGAATGAGTCAGTGTCCACTAGAACTTTAGCAGCCTCTTAAATAGATGTTTCCATGTGTTTAAATTATCCTTGATATTCATAAATGTATACCTGCAAGTCTCTCTATGATTCTCTAGTTCTGTAGGAAAGAGAAAGGATAGCATTAGTTTCTCTCCCTCACACGACAGCTTCAGAAATGGCTGGACTATCTTTATCCCTCGGCAGCTCTATTTTAAAGCCTGTGGCCTTCCAGAATAACTGGCCTTTCCTATAGGAAGAAGACTATATTACTTAAAATAGACCTCTTTGCCTAGGGCAGGGCAGTGAAATCCAGCAGTGGCGTTGTCAATTAGCTAGAACTAGCTGGAGTTGTAAAAGTAGCAGGGATCGCTAACCTACTTTAGTTTAGTTGTGACTGAGTCAAGCAATATGACCTCCACAAGGCTGATGATACTAAGGTAACCTACCTAGTCTCTCAGCTTCTTGTGAACTGTCTTAGCTTTACCTTATCCATCTCAGTTGTGTTTTCTGAGTGTAATACCCCCAAGTTAGCCTTTGCTTATGTAGATGCCCACCTAATCATTTAGACAAGAAGTGGTAATACAAGTAAATGAATCATCGTAAAATGGCATTTCTGTTCCTCCTTAGAGTATGTATTTTATAGGACAGAGGGTAGTGTCTATCATCAAAACTCCAGATTATATTTTCCACCACCCCAACTGGGTTTTGCGTTGCCGAATCTAAATTAATTTGCATTTTATGATCATGGGAGGAGGCAATTGAGGTTACCTGCCCAGAATGAAATCAGGCTAACTCCTGGGACTTTGAAATTTTCATTTAACTTAGAAATTGATGATAAATTTACAAGGAATATTTTGTGTCAGTACTTCATACTTATTAAGTGTATAGAGTACTTTATGTTGGGTTGGCCAAAAAATTCGTTTGTTTTTTTCCATAAGATGACTCTAGTAGTGCTTAGTTGTCTTTAACTTCATTCAAAACAATTGTTAGATTGTATTTGTGATAGTTGTCATATCAGTGTGCGTTTAAAAATAACATCAATATTGGTGAATTTTTGTGCAGCCATTTTAATATTGAAGATGGAAGAAAATAAACAACATTTTTGGTATATTATGCTTCATTATTTTAAGAAAGGTAAAAATGCAACCGAATGCAAAAAAAAAGATTTGTGCAGTATATGGAGAAGGTGCTGTGGCTGATCGAACATGTCAAAAGGGATTTGCAAAGTTTTGGGCTGGAGATTTCTCACTGGATGATGCTCCACGGTCGGGTAGACCAGTTAAAGTTGATAGCAGTCAAATTGGGACACTAATTGACAACAGTCAATGCTATAACATGTGGGAGCTGACATACTCAAAATATCCAAATTAATAGTTATTGGTGAAAATGAACAATGTGTCTTTCACTTTACGGAAAAAAACGAAATGAACTTTCTGGCCAACCCAGTAGAATTTTTAAAGTTTATTTAATATTTAATATTTAGGATTGTGGCACATATTAGTGAAGAAACTAATAATCTTGTTAACCACTGTTTTATTAGCTATGTGACTATTGCATATCAACATTTGCACAATACGGGGGGTTCCTGCCTTTAAGTGATATTGAATCTTGAAATAGTTTTCACTAGAAAAGATGTGTCTTTAGTTATTTCCCTCCTTTAATTCTTTGTGTGACCTTTGGCACATTTTTTTCACCTCCTTAGAGCTTTGATTTCTTCTGTAAGATAAATGAGTTAGATAGGAAGAGCTCTATGAGGTAAATGTACTCAAAATTCTCTTGTATAAAGATATTCCCATTCCTAGTCTTCTTTCAGTGAATACTCTGTCAGTATTATGTGAAAAATCCATGTCTTTGAGATCACTGTGGTAATGCTGGCCTGATTTGGTCTTTGTTTAGGTTGCATCTGCTCTAGAAAAATGGAAGACAGCAATCCGCGAAGCTCAGACCTTTTCCAGAATGCATGTTCTGCTTGGGATGCTGGATGCCTGTATCAAGTGGGATATGTCAGCAGAAAACGCCAGATGCAAAGTTTGTCGAAAGAAAGGTATATTTAGGTCAATATTGCTTATCTGAATGTGTATTAGGACCTAGGATTTCCATTCCCCAGATCTTTTCTCCCCTAAAGAATAGTATGTACAGGTTTTAAATGTGGTGGGACAGATTTTACCTTCTGGAGGTCTACAAAATGCTATACTAAAATCACATGCCTGCAAGTCAAAGCAGGCCCTTTGTTCCTCAGTTTTGAGTATAAAGTAAGAGCAGTTGATGTTTCCAATCTTTAAATGTTAGTTGTACAGGAAACAAAATTAGTTAACCTATACTTTTTAATCCTTTATTATCTGTGAAGTAAGACAGGTGCTACCACCAGAGGGCAGTACTTGTACATTGTTTGTACATTGTGAAGAATATTCAGGTTTTCGTGTTTCAGCACTGAGTTCTGTGGACCGGCATTTGGGAACTATTTAATGCTGAGAGCTTTCAGAGTCCATATGTGTAGAAGGAAGTTCATGGCTAAAAGCCTTCCCTGGTGATTAACTTTTCAGTGGCTAAAACTGTGAATTTGGCAAGAATCTAATGTCCAAGTATGAAAAGACCGATGTAAAATCATTCAGTTGCTTTAAAAACTGATTTAGAGTAAAGGTTGGGGTGGGGAAATGTATTTTCAAATGTAGGGAAACTTGAATGTTAGAAGAGAAATGCACCAGGTATGAGTTGGGAAGTGTTTAGGGGCATCCAGGAGAAGGAAGAGCATAAAATGTAATACTTCATGGGGAGTCATTTCTTATGTGAAAGGAGCAGCAAAATTTCCTGCTATCATTTGTTTTTTGCTGCCTCTTAGTAAATGTTAACTGTCCTGTCCTAGCCCTGGGTAGATTTTGGGATATAAGTAGAAGGCCTAAGTCCTAAATTACCTACAGACTAATTTGTGATACATTTCTTTTCAGAAAATTACTGCATTTTTTAAAAATGGGTAACACTATACTAGAATGTTTGTTCTTCCATGGTGGTAATTGAGGGTGAGCGGCTCTTTCTTACAACTTGTTGACTGTTGCCATGTTCCTGACAGCGTTATACAAATTTATCTCTTTGCAGGTGAGGATGACAAACTGATCTTGTGTGATGAGTGTAATAAAGCCTTCCACCTGTTTTGTCTGAGGCCGGCCCTCTATGAAGTACCAGATGGCGAGTGGCAGTGCCCAGCTTGCCAGCCTGCTGCTGCCAGGCGCAACTCCCGTGGCAGGTGAGAATTCTTTCAAAAACAAATAAATGAATAAATAGCTGTTATAATTATGCTTCAGTTATTCAAACTGAATGATTGATTCTAAGGCACTTTAAGTTCATCTGTTGAGAATAGAGCATGTGACCATTTAAGGTATTAAAATAGGAATTCTGATTTAATTTTAGCTTAATGCTGACATTTGTAGTTCCCACTGTTATGTTCTCTGTCTTCTTGACCATACCTCTGCCCCCTGCTTCCAGTTTGCAGCCACCAAATCCTGAAACTCCTTATTTTCCTCACCTGGATTTGTTACTTTCCTTCCTTATGATGCTTAGAATTTGGGTGTTACTTGGACATCTTCCTCTCCGTCCCCTTCCATGGTCGTTTATTTGCCACCTGTTACCCGTCAGTGTCCAGATGTCTTAGGAATCAATCTGCTGTTCATTCTCCAAGGTCCCTGTTGTCATTGGCCCTCCTGTATCTCTCCCCTTGTCTCCTTCAGTGGCTTCCCAACTCCTTACCTCATATCTTTACCCTCTTAGCTTCCCAGGCTTTGTGGTTGATAGCAGAGTGGTTTACAAAAGGCTCTTAGTGTGCAGTACTGGCATGTTTTTATGAGCCTTTCTTCCCATATTTGCGTGCTTGTGACAGACTGTTCATTGTGCATCCTTGTCTCTTGTGCTTTCCTCCCAGTGGGGAATATTCTCTCTTCCCAGAAGTCCTTCATTTTACTGGGTAAACTACCAAAAATTTCATGCTCTTTTGAATTGTCCTTGCATCCTTAAAATGAATTGTTCCTCTTCTGTGTTCCAGTTGGGTGTTCAATCTCTAAAACAGTATTTTGCTGCATTTTGCCTTTATGATTCATTTTATACCTGACTGTCTTCCTATGAGATTGTTAGTGCCCTGTGAGTAGAGGTGGTGCTTTGTTACTCAACCTAATCCCAATAAGACCAAACACAGGGCTTTGTAAAAAGGAGGTGCCTAATATTTGCCAAGTTAATACTGGTGTTTTCCATGTTGAAATTTGAGGTTGTAAAAGGGCAGCTTATAGGCACTCTGGCCTGGTCTCTCTTTGAAAGGGCAGAGCTGTTTGATCCTGACCCCACCTAACAGTATTACTCGGTTATTTCTCACTCCATTCCAGCTACACTTAGAGAGATGAGGCATGCTATTCTGAAATGGCGGGGCTTTGGACCAGCTGTTCTGAGCTGGGATTACCATTGCTTTGATGTTATGGTCATCTGCAAGCTGTTTCAGCTTCTGGAAGGGGGCCATCAAGGTGGAGTAACACCTGTCTGGGCTTTTATTCTTTCAGTCTACCCCAGAGTTGGGGACACATTTTAATACCTTAAATGTTACATTATCTGGCTGCCTTTGCGAGATAAAAGGAATCGAGTTTTGTATTGTTTTGTGTGGGAAGGGATAGGGGTTGCATTTTGCTCTTGATTTCCATTGCCTCATCCAGAGCATTTGGGGCCTAGTGGAGGAGGCATGCAGTTGAAGTTTAGGTTTTTATTCTCTTTCCTGTGTCCTGGCCTAGTTTCCCTCCCCTCATCATCAGATCTTTGTAGTGTGTGAAGAGGAAAGAGTTGCTGGGATCCCCATGGAACTTTATATCCCTAGGCACACTTTGGCCTAGAACCACATTCCCTGTGTGCTCTTCCCACCTCACAGGAATTATACTGAAGAGTCTGCCTCTGAGGACAGTGAAGATGATGAGAGTGAAGAAGAGGAAGAAGAAGAGGAAGAGGAGGAAGAGGAAGAAGATTATGAGGTGGCTGGTTTGAGATGTAAGTATTTAGTTTGCCTTCGTAGTTACCTTCACAGTCTTTTAGGCTGACTTGGAAAGACTGGGTTGGCTGGCAGTGGATAGTCATTGTCATTGTCACCATGTGGTGCCTTCTTCCTTTTCTCCCAGGTTGTGGCTGCTGGGGTGACTTCACTGCTATGGCTTTATTTTATGTATGTGTGTGTTTATAAAAATTCCCAAAACATCCTGTCTTTTTTGGGAACATGTAGATTCACCTTTATGTCTTTATCTTTTCTTTTTTAGAGAGAGGGGAAAGGAAGGAGAAAGGAAGAGAAACATCCATGTGCCAGAGATACATTGATTGGTTGCCTCTCACAGGCCCCTAGGCAGGGGCCTGGCCCCCACCCAGGCTTGACCAGGAATCAGACCTGCAAGCTTTTGGTTCATAGGCCAGCACTCAGCCCACTGATCCACAATAGTCAGGGCCACTACCACGGTTTTAGAAGGGTTTTCAAGATGCCATTTAACTGCCTTCCTATTAGGAGGTTGGGTAGCTTGATCTCAAGAACATCAATTGATGCCAGATTTACTTGATCCAAGATTTAATGGAATTCAAGGTCCCAAGTATGTTTATGACAGGTCTTCTGGTTCCGAACTGCTCAGTGTCTGGAGACAGTGGGTAAAAACGATCTAGACCCATGGCCATCCCCTAACGGTTCTTTTGCCCTCTGGTGTAGTTACGCTTCCAGAGAAGTTATTTTTCTCTGGTTATGGGGTTTTTCTCTTTTGTGCATGCAGTATGCAGGACCATAGCTTTGCGAGCTTGAGGAGGGAAGACTGGTTTTTCAGGGCTTAGGCGTAAAGCTGTTGGGAAGGTTCAGATCTGTTTCACACTAGGTGCTGTGAAGGGGAGAAAAAGGCCTCATTTATGCTCACCTCATTGACTCTTATTCTCTGTTTATTTTGTGTGAGTCTTTAAGAGCCTTGTTATTTTCATAGTTAAATCTAAATTTCTGCAGTTTGCCCTTTGAACGGCCTCCCTCTTTCTAATACATACCCTTCTTTGTAGGTTAGTAGAAAAAAAGACCACAGATCAAAATTTTGATGAGCTCTTGAAGAGATGGTCTGATTCCCAAGATCCTATCCCTCTGCATGATTGGGCTTTGTGTGAGGAGAGAGCGGACGTTTGGCACGGCCAGTCTCTTGCTGCAGTAGTACTGCCAGACGTCAGGGCTTTGGACATGCACACCTGCTCCCATCTCTCCAGTCCTGCAGGCTTTTAAGTTGGGACACCTCAGTTTCACCCATTCCTATTGGGTTTATTTTGTTTATTTGCTAGGCATGATTTTCCAGACACATAGGGTAAGGAGACAAGCGGTCCATTAAACTTGCATAACAAAAAGACCAGCATCTACTGGCCAAGAACTGTGATGCAGATGCACGTTTATCTGGGAACAGATTCTGAATATAGCAGTGTATTGCTTTTGTTTATTTTCAAACTAGAGATTGCTTTCCACTTCTGAGTTGTTGCTCTCTTTCCAAGGAATTGTTTTTTTTTCCAGGTTTCAAGGGCTTTGTCTGCCAAAAGGATAGGGGGTATTTTAGAGTTTTTTGTCTACTCTACCTTTTAGGCCACCAAAGATGTGGTTCCCTAGTTCAACACAAGTCCTTGTGTTGGTGGCTGTCCTTGTCATCCCAAGTTTTATCCTTGGCATCAGCTTCCTACTCTCTGTTCCCAGCCTAGTCTTGAGCTTGAGGTCCTGAAATAGCCAACGAAGGGCTATATCATGGTTTAGAAGTAGAATATAAAACACTGTTTATTCTTTGTATCACTGCCTCTGAATGCTTCTGTCTTTGTCCAGATGTCACCTCCTTGCTTTCCAGGGAAATTTGTTTAATGGAAAAACCTTGAGCTAATCCTTGCAGAGCATTGCTCCCCAAGGAGATACTGAGGAATGTTGGTTTGTGTGACTTGAGCACCTGTCGTAAACCTGTGACACAGTTAGTCTTGGGTGCTCTTGCATTTTTTCTCTCTTTGGGGATCCTAGGCAGGGTTCTTATGGAAGTGGCCTAGCCGACTGTCTGTTGTTTTCAGAAATGCAAGAAAGCAGGACTGGGCTATCTCTAAATTGTATTCAATGAGGAAGACTTGGCATAAGTACTTTGCATAAGTATCAGCTTTTCTCTGAGAAGATTGTCATAGTGAATTTAGGATAAACTGGGAATTATAAAACAGATTCTCTTCTACAGTCAGATTTCATCTCAAATGTAGAATACATTACACTCTTTCAGACTGAGTGTGGGCTGTAGGAATTCCAGGCGGACCTATAGCCAATGTCCTCTCCTCAGTGAGTCAGTTTACAACTGACTCCTTCGAGGGCCTCGATCCCAGGAGTAACTGAACAGGGTGGGGCCAGGGGGTAGAAGAACCGAAGGAACTGACCTTCTGAAGAAGCTCTTAAAAGGTCTTTGGCAGCTTATGAAAGATGTCCATTCTTCATCTACTGCTACCTTTAAGAGGGCCTGTTAGGTAGGGCAAGAGATATATTAGCAAACAACACCCTGTCACCCAAGGAAGCCATTGCTTTGGTTGTCCAGATTATCCCCCCGTTCCATAACATGCTCCCTTTGCCCTCAGTTGTTCTTCTCTCAGTCTGTGTTTTTTATTTCAGTGAGACCTCGAAAGACTGTCCGAGGCAAGCAGGGTGTCATCCCGCCTGTGGTAAGGCCAGGCCGACGACCAGCCAAGAAGCCACATCCTTCTACCAGGAGGTCTCGGCCGAAGGCATCACCTGTGGATGACGCTGAGGTTGATGAGCTGGTAAGAATTATTTTATCATTCTGCCTCTAATGTTTGTTTCTTATCCCCCACTCCAGCATTAGGAATTCATGGGGCAACAGGTGGGAGCCTCCCCCTCTCCTCTTTCCTCCCTAACTTTGGAGGCTGATGGGTGGGCCTGTAGCAGACGGAGGCAGCAGGCCCTCCAGGAACAGCTATGTCCGGCATTCCCCTGCTGTAGCCGGCAAACATTGTCTCCTCTAGTTAACAGGCAGCCTGCGACTTGTTAAGGATTTTAAAATAGTATCCATGTGTCTCCAGTGGCTCAAAGGGGCTGGGTCTCCATTGTGGGAATGTCAGCAATGTTGGAGCCTCACTTACTCACTGGTCTTTTGCTGGCAGTTGTTATGGGAGGGACACTACCCTCTCCTCTGCTCCTCAGCCAATGTGATTTTAGTGGTGGTGTTTTAGATTTTACTTGAGCTTTAAAGAACAAAAAGAGGCCTTTGAAAACTTTGTTTCAACAGGTCAAACTGGGGTTGGGGTGGGCTGGGGGCATAAAGCAGCTATTACGGGAGCTCAGGGCATTGAGAAATTCTCCTACTTGCTCAGCCCCAACCCCTTCAACTCTGGCTCCTCCTGTTTCGAGTCACAGCATGTTAATGACTACCTGGGAGGGAGGCCCCACCTCTTTTCTCCTTAGTCACTTAGCTCCTACATGCCCACAGCAGGAGAGCATAGGAAAAGCATTGTACCTCTTCTTCCCTGAGACTACCCACCCCCACAACATGGTCTGCCAGTGGTCCCCATAACCCCTCTGGCTTTCTGCAATTGCTTGCTTCTACCCAACCACAGTGTTACCACAGTCCCAGGTCCCTCTGCTCTGAGTGGGCCAGTGTCCTGTTGACAGAGGCCTTTTCTAGCTGCCTTCCATCAGGACCACTATAATACGGCAACTGCTGCCTGCCCTCTGCTTCTTTGATCACTGCCTACCAGGCAAGATGCCCGTTCCCTGGCCAAGAGGGCTTTCTGACTTGAATGTCAGATGATTTTGACTGTGTCTGCTCCAAGAAAATTGTTGAATTCTTTCTCTCTCTGTTTAAAGCAGACATGACATACACATTTTCTGCTTTGTCCACTCTTCTCTTCTTGGACCTGTAGTAACGTTATCTTCTTCCTTTGGCACCAGGTACTTCAGACCAAGCGGGCCTCTCGGAGGCAAAGCCTGGAGTTGCAGAAGTGTGAAGAGATCCTCAACAAGATTGTGAAGTACCGTTTCAGCTGGCCCTTCAGGTGAGCTTTGTGTTCCCAAGCACAGGGGTGTGGGACCGACCTAGCAGCTGAGGGAGTGCTTGTTTGAACCCCAAGGAACTAACCTGATCCCTTCTTTCCAAGACATGTCTCAGTGGCAGGGGCTTAGCGTTCCAAACCGGTAGAGACAGCTCTTAGTATGAGGTGAACACACCTTCCCTGTGCCTGCCAGTTGGCTGATCTCAGCAGGGGTGGGCCCTCTGCGGCTGATGGGTTAACAGCAAACTTTGTCTGTTGTGTTCAGGGCTGTGCTGATAACTCCCCTTGGTTCCTCTCCACAGGGAGCCTGTGACCAGAGATGAGGCCGAGGACTACTACGATGTGATCGCCCACCCCATGGACTTCCAGACAATGCAGAACAAGTGTTCCTGTGGGAGCTACCGCTCTGTGCAGGAGTTTCTTACCGACATGAAGCAAGTGTTTACCAACGCTGAGCTGTACAACTGCCGCGGCAGCCATGTGCTGAGCTGCATGGTGAAGACAGAACAGTGTCTGGTGGCTCTGTTGCATAAACACCTTCCTGGCCACCCATATGTCCGTAGGAAACGCAAGAAGTTTCCTGATCGGTTTGCTGAAGATGAAGGGGACAGTGAGCCAGAGACCGTTGGACAGTCCAGGGGACGAAGACAGAAGAAATAGAAAGGCGGGGCCCTGGTAAGGGAGAGGGAGCTGATGTTGGGGGAATAAAGGGGAGAGCAAGGGAAGAGTGGAAGGGAGGTGAGAAGGGAAGACGGAGAACGTGGAAGGGAGGAGGACGTCACAGGGAGTCCAGAAATGCCTGTCATCCCAAGTTCGTGGTTTTTCTAAAACTCTCCATAGGGCCTTAATCAAGCAGAGCTCTTTGGAGAGTGTAATATTGTGTTGGTGGTCTCTGCCTAGAAATATTATGGGTGGTAGATGGCCTTAAACTCCCCCTCCTCCTCCCTGAGAGTTTCCAGGAAGAGCCCAAGGGTTTGAACCCAATGTCTTTCCTTTCTTCTTTCCTAAGGTCCCTTCCACTTTGGCCACCACAATAGTGCCAAGCCCTCTGGTCTCCAGGGGCGGGATTACTGTATTTTATAGAAGGAGCAAGTGTAATCAGGCCAGTTAGGGAGGTGGTGTTGATTTTTTAAAATCTATATTTATATACAGCCTTGCTTCTTTAAGCCCATGCTCTGTCTCTTCCTCCCTCTCCCTCTCAGGTGACGATATCAGTGAGTGCCATACAGAGTTCTGTATTCACCAGCATCATGAAACAGTTGTGCTCTTTTGAGTTGACCTTGGCAGAGTAAAGGGGCATGTCCTGGAGCCATTCCTGAGTACCCTTCCCCTTCTTTGTGACAACTCTCTTTCCAGTCCCACCCCACCCCACCCTCTCAAACAAACAAACAAAACTAAGGCACTTCACTTAGAGACTGGAGTCCTGCTTATAATCATGCATATAATCTTCACTTTGATGGATCTGGCTAGAGGGGTGTTGGAGCCCAGCCCACCCACATACCAGATAAGCTCTTAGGGGAGCAGAAGAAAAGCAGGAAGAATTGAAATGTTTAATTTTTTTAAAATCGACTTTTCTAGTTATTAAAGGTTGCTTGTTTCAGCAGTGATATTGTATAAAGAACATCTTGTAAAATATTTCTGTCATCTTGCTTTGGCACATGTACAGTACAATTTATATGATAATGTGTTTGCTTTCCTTTGCCCCATCTCCTCCCTCAGCCCATGTTCTCTCCTTTAGAGAAGCGGGTTGGAGGTTCATCATAGCAATCAGTGTGACCTGGTGGGGGTGGGGGCACCCCCCTGCCTGCCCCTGTGGCTTTTTCCCCCTCCTCCATTTCCATCTCCACTGCCCTCTCCCCATGCCTTTTCTGGCCTCAGACTCTACTCCCTGAGAACCTGAGTCTTGCAGTGGTGTCAGTGGGAGGAGGGATGGGAAGAGGAGTTAGCCCCTCCCCCATTACTCTAGCGCTAGTAGTTATGTTTAGGCAAAACTTTCTAGTCTTCTTTCCCTTTTATGAAAGATTTTGATAAAAATTCAAAACAGGGTTTAATTTTCTTTTTTATCAACTTTGAATTTGGAAATTTTGAGAACTTAGGTTCTTCTGTACCTATTTAAATTAAGGGAAAAGAATTCCACCAAGGGGATTGCAACTTATAGAACTTGAGAATAAAGCCTCTTAGTGTTAAACTTTTAAGGTGTGGTCCCTGTCTGTCCCGTCCTGTCCCGTCCTCTTCATTCAAGGACTTTGGGGATTTGCTCCAGTGGCTGGTGGATAGGTTTACCATCCCCTCTCCCGTCCCCTCTCCCGCAGGCTTGGAATTAGCACTGACAAGGCAATTTCATAATCCCAGCCACCGACACCTTTTCCTGCCTCTTCCCCTAGAGCCAGTCTGTTCTTGTTAACAGTGAGAACCCTGTGTTCCCACGTCAGTGACACCCCAGTTGTTTTTTCATTGTCTTTAAGGAGGAAGGGCCCCATCGAGGGGTGAACTTGTAATAAATTGGAATTTCAAATAAACATTATGTACTTGTGTTTATAAGGAAGAAACGGTTCTGGTGAATCTTCCTTTCTGCAGGTGGTAGTGGGTATACATTCCTGAGCGCTGTTTTCCTGTTGACTCTCGGAACCAGTCTTTCCTCAGCAGCGAGAGGACCCCTGACTTAATATTTTTTAGCCACGGGTCAGATCCAGCTTCTGACTTCCTTGCTTCAAGAGACGATTCTGAGGCCCTGGGCACCAAAACATGGCCCTCAAGTTTCTCCTAGCCTTGTCTCTGTCTGAAAGCCCCCAAAGTTTCATTTGAAATTTCTAAGAGTTAGGGAAAGTAATTTTTAAGACTTCACTGTGGAAATTTATGAACTCCTTCAGTTAATTTTGGGGGAACTCCTGACATTTTAAAACACTTTCAAGGAAAATTCAAACTACACTAAAAGAGTGAAAGTATAGCGAATTGTTATATATATAGCTTTAACAATTCTACCACATAGCCAATCTTGTTTTCTTTATATCTTCATTTATTTTTTATGCTGGGACTTTATAAAAAATCTGAGTGGGTGATTTTGAGTAGGAAACTGCTGGGTGGCAGCTTGTCTGTGGAATTCAAAGATTTTGTAGAGCCTCTGTGTGACCTCGTTTACTGAGAAGGGAAGCTGCCAGTTTCTGACCAGCGGAGCCAGGTGCAGCGTATGGTAAAGTGGGAAGAAGTTTGAGGCGGCACCTGAACCCTGGGTGCGGCTTCTGCCACTGACTCGGCTGTGTGGCCTTGCGGAGTGTGGGCATGGAGCCAGGCCTGCGCTGAGCACTCGGGGGTTTTCAGCCTTGCAGGGGAGGAAGTGATTTGCCCCAAGGTCAAATTGGATTCGATGGGCCCTAAGGTTCTGGATAAAGGAGGGTGCTACCTCAGCATTTTCTACACACAGTTGGACTCCCAGCTCACATGTTTGCAGTCCTGTTCCTTGGATAGGTTCCTTAGGCCATACCAGGACAGTGCCTGTGGGCCCACGTGACTTCATCCAGGGTCTGTATCCTGGTCCGGTCCAACTTCTCAGCCCCATTCCTTCCTGCTCCTCCAGTGGTGTGGCCGTAGTGGGGAGCCGCTGATTTTGGTTGGCTACTACAGACGGAGACGAGAACTTTTAAAGACAGGTCTGATCATTACTTCTGAGAACCAGCGAAGACCTCTCCCTCATCCTGCTCTTTTTCCTCTGGAGGTGAGGCACTGAAGGGGTGGCAGTGAGGTGGTGTCTAGATTCCAAAGCCACCACTTGGGCACAAGTGTCTACAACTTGCCAGGGAGCCAGGGTCTCCTTAGCAGAGAGGTGAGAAAACTCAAGCAAGGTAGAAAGAGAAGGTTGCCGTGGTTACTGCTTCCATTACTACCCCTGCCCAGGGCCTTCAGGCCTTTTTACACCCAGGATTGCCCCAGAATCTTGGAGCTTTCTCTTACAGGTTGGGACTGATAGCAGCTATGGACGCACCTCAGTCTGACCTCAGTCAAGACTCCTGCGAACTTTGAATTGTTTCTGGGGAACTAATACCGACTGAAAAGTTCCCTTAACTCAGGCCCTCCCACGAATGAGTTCTGACTGTGGACATGTCCGTGCTGATGCGCTGTGCTGCTCTAAGGCCCACCTGCTGGGCCACCAGGGCTGCTCAGGGGAGGGGCCGGAGGCACAGTGCACAGGCCAGCAGGTGTTGGTTTCTGAGGCATTTGCGGGGGCTCTGGACTTAACTTTCATAGGGGTGGGGGGACATACTGCTTTAGGAGGGGCTTCTCTGGACAAAACCACCCCAGGTTACATCATCTACTGTTGCCCCCGGGAGGTGGTGGTGGTGGAAGTCACAAAAGCTCGAGGTGCAGACAACCTGGCTCTCTGACCTGCAGCCAGCCAAGTCCTCCACTTGCCACTGTCTGTGAAGTGGGGCGAGGAAGACCAAATTGAGGACTTTGGTAAAAGGTCTTCAATGAATGTTTCCTCTTCCTTTTCTTCTAGGCTCTGGGACATTACCATAGTGTCTTCCAGTGCTGAGAAGCCTTGGCTGGCAAGGTCCACCCTCCCTCCCAAGTGAACCACCTCAGCCTCAGAGCAGACAGAGCCCCTTCGCACTTCCCCCACAACCCCCACCCCCTCCCAGTTCTGGAAGCCAGTCTGGTTTCTGCTGAGTGGGACATAGTCAAGGACCACCCCTCCCTCGTCCAACGATGGGCAAGGAATAGGGCTGACTGGTGCCGCGATAATGCGACCCCTCTGCCGGCACACACGCCTTTCTCATCTCACCTCCTGAATCCTCTCCTGTGCTCTAGCTGCCCCTGCCCTATGCAGGCCCTTAGTGCTTCAGCTCTGCTCCCTGCAAACCTGGCCTGTCAGCCCAGCTTGGTGCAGCCTCTGACCCTCCCACTCTGTCACCTTTAATAAGCTCATCTTGTCTCACTCAAGGACCCCTCATAGGGAGAGTTACAAGGTGTTACGGTCACTTGGCTGCCTTGGTCAAAGGCGGCACGGGGACCTGCTGTGTACTCCGTGAGAAGGGAGAGATTGGACGGGGAGGAGCCCACACGGAGGACATGCAGAAGCAAAGGCACAAGGGCTGCAAATCTCCCCAGAAGCCTGTACTGTCTTCTGATGAGGGACAGCCCTAAACCCCTTTCAGCTGATGGAGCTGGCTGTCTTCTGAGGCACTGACACTACTGTTCTGTTTCTGTTTTGTTTCTTGTCCTTTGAGATGTGTGGTCAGAGCAGGGTGAGAGGCTCTGGCCTGAGAGGCCCTGGGTTTGGGGGCTGAGCCCTAGCAGTGAAATGAAGCAGTTGACCTCAGGCCTCCACTTGGCTCTAAAGTGAGGCTGGCCATGGGGCTGGATCCTTGGGGTCTCCTGGCAGTGACCGTGATGTGTCTTACACACCCAAGGACAGTATCAAGACCTTCAACTTGCTGCAGTCACAGTGGCTAAAACAGGCCAAGATAGGGCCCTGGAGTCTGACCCCAAGCTGATGGGGGTCTCTGGGACCTGGCACACAGAAACACACGGACCTTTTCCTATCCTTCAATGCAAGAATCTGCAAGATGCCCCAGGGATCCATACATACTCCCCTGTCACATTTCTCATTGCTGCTCCCAGCACCTCAAACCTTTCCTTGGCCCCTTAGGAACTGGGGGCCCAGTATGCCCTATACTCGGGATCCCATCTCTATGCCCACGTCTGCTACCAAGGTGCCCAGATACCAGTCCAGACACATCTCTACTCCACCGAGAGATGACGGGTGGGGTGGGATGCACTGACTGGGGCCCCCGGGAGTGACACAGGTGCACTGACAATCTGAAGGCAATGAGATGGTCAGAGTCTAGCCTCGGGCCCCTGGGAGGAGAGAGCAGGCTGGGAACAGGTCCTGAACCTCCGAGAGAACCTTTGAGAGGGTGATGCCCTCATTTTCTACACAAACGAGGAAAGCATAGTCTGAGAAAAGACTTACCCACAGCCCTGAACAGGCTAGACTCTCCAGGGCCAGAGCTGGGAGTGGCATCCCAGGGGGTTCCCTGAGCATCCCAGCAGGCGTCCTAGTCTTACTTTAGGAAGCAGGAGCCCAGGCCTCAGAGGCAGGCAAGCAGGCTGCCAAAAGGAGCAAAGACAGGCAAAAGGGAAACGCACGCACAGAATCTGGGACTCCAGCAAAACACAGCTGTTCCATGGGGCATGTTCTGATTGGTGGGGAGCCAGAGAAAGGGCAGGGGCATGAGACCAGCACCCACCCCAGCTCTGCTCACCAGGGAGACTCCTGCAGAGCACCCACCCGCCTACCTTCCCCTTTCCCAGGCCAGAGAGGACTCAGGGTGCCACAAGGGGGTTTATTCCAGTCACAGCTTCCAGAGAAACTCAACAATAAATTACATCATTAAATAAACTCCCGCCTGGACCATGCCCCCTTCTGCCCCCTCTCCACACGCTCCCCTAGGAGGCTGTGGAGACTCAGCCAGGCCCACCCCCTGCACTAGGCCATAGGGGAGTGAGCCTCACTAGGACCTCACATGTGAGGGCTGAAGGAGAGTCTCCCGCCCTGGTCCTTGGCCCCCTTGCACTCACTTGCCTGACCTTGACAGCTGGGCAGCTGCTAGTCAGCTGTCTCCTCCGGAGGGTGTGTGTAGGAGGGGGCAACAGCCGCCCTGCGCAGGCCTGTGTACCTAGAGGTGTGTGGGGTTCTCCAGAGTGGGGTCCGTCTTAGTCATGTGCAAGACCACGGTGGGGGCCTTATAGTGGCAGTGAGTGCCACGGCCATAGCCCCCCGGGGCCCGGCAGGCCTTTGCGCGGGCCCGGCCAGCTGCCATCTTGCGGTGGCATAGGCTCTGCCAGGTCTGGAAAGTCTTGGAGCTCCATACCCAGACACCGCTGGTGATGCCCACCACTAGTGACATGAAGATTTTGAGCATAAAGACAGCCACGGTGGGCACTGAGCCCCCTTGCAGCGAGCAGTCCCTCCGGCCGCCAGGCATGCTGGCTGGGGAACACGGCTGCTCTGTAGCCCGAAGGCGCCAGAAGTCCATGTTGAGGCGTTCATAGACGTAGCACACAATGACGCATGTGGCTGGCACTGTGTAGAGGATAGAGAAGACCCCGATCTTGACCATGAGCTTCTCCAGCTTCTCGGTGTTGGTTCCACCTGTCTTCATGATCTTGCGGATGTGGAAGAGGGCCACGAACCCAGTCAGGAGGAAGCTGGTGCCGAGCACCAGGTAGCAGGAGAGGGGCACCAGCACGAAGCCTGTGAGCGCAGCCGCATCCATGCTGGCCACGTAGCAGAGCCCAGTCAGCTCGTCCCCCGCCACCTTGCGCAGAGTCAGGATAATGATGGTCTTCAGGGCTGGCAGGCCCCAGGCTGCCATGTGGAAGTAGCTGCCATGGGCCTCAATGGCCTCGTGGCCCCATTTCTTGCCGGCGGCCAGGAACCAGGTGAGTGTCAGCACAACCCACCACAGGGAGCTGGCCATGCCGAAGTAGTAGAGCAGCAAAAAGACGAGGGTGCAGCCTGTGTTCTCTAAGCCCTCCTGGATCACGTAGAGCGCACCCGCCTCCTGGTCACAGGCTACGCTCTGGGCCCCGGCCACCGCGCGGATGAGGAAGGCCAGCGAGTAGACGTTGTAGCACATGGAGAGGAAAATGATGGGTCGCTCCGGGTACTGGAAACGGTGAGGCTCCAGCAGGAAGGTGAGTACGGTGAAGGCCGTGGAGAAGAAGCACAGCGCTGACCACACGGCCATCCAGACGAGCGCGAAGTCCTTGTCACGCCGCGACCAGAACACCTCGACACCCGGCCCGCAGCGCGGCGCGCAGGAGCGGCTCTTCTCTACGTACTGGAACTTCTCCGGGTTCTCGCAGGTGCCGCCGCCGCCCAGGCCCGGGGCTGCGTCTCCGGGGGGCCGCGCGGGCCGCGGTGCCACGGGCAGCATGCCCAGGCCCTTGTGGGGTTCGGCGGGGCCGGCTGTGGCGTTCTCGGGTGCCTCCATGCAAAGCGCGTGGGGGTCGTTGCGCGTGGGCAGCCTGGCGCAGTCCAGCGAGTCCGGCCAGCCAAAGTTGAACTGCTCCATGATGGGCGCGCAGCGCAGCCGCGCCTGCTCGCACATGGGCCGACAGGCGGGTATGGGCGTCGAGACCTGGTCGGTGCACATGGGCGCGTAGAGTGAGCACAGGAAGAAGCGCAGGTGGCTGTGGCACCCGTACTGCACGAGCGGCGCAAACTCGGTCAGCTCGGCGGCTGCCTCGCCTTGCGACGTGTGGCCCAGCAGGTTGGGCATACGGGTCAGGTTGTAGCCGATGCCGCGGCACATGGGGATCTCCACCGCCTGGCACGGCGGTGGCCCGCGCCCGCGCTCCGGGTCGAAGCGGCCGATCTCCAGCGCCGCGCCGCCCGCCGCCAGCAGCTGCCACAGCAGCAGCGCCCGGCGGAGCGGCGGCACGGCCATCCCGGGCTGCCCCGGCCGAAGGCGGGAGGTCGGCCCCGGCTCACTCGGGCCGCGCCGTCCGGCGCCCCCGTGCCGGCCCGCCACGTCGCGGGGCGCGGGCCATCTCCGAGCCGCCCGCGTGGGTCTGGGCGCAGCTGGCCGCTCTGAGCAGCGCACAGGAAAGCCGCCCGAGAGAGAAGAGGCGCCGAGCCGCCACCGCCGCTGCCACTCCAGCAGCCGCGGAGCCAGAGCCGGCGCCGCCTCGGGAGGCCGCCGCTACAAGCCTCGAGGTGGGGCGCCGGGTGGACAAGCCCAGGGGCGGGTCCTCCGCGTGTCGGGCCCGCCCCCGCCCGTGCTTTAAAGGCGCCGCATCCCGTAGCCACCCCGGGCCACCACGGGCCACCCCGGGCGTGCGGTCCTGTGGGGCGCTTTTTACCACATCGTCTGCTCGCTCACACTCGGTTATTCTCCTTCCCTCGCTGCCCAATCTTTCCCGGCAACAGGACAGTCAGCCGGGAGATTCCCCCTTCTCCATACTGAGTTGTCTCTTCTTATCCCGCTTGGGGAGACCCTTTCAGACGCTTCAAAGCCTGGGAAACCGCGGCCTTGCACTCAGTGGCACTTAAAGTGCTACCCCTGCCTTTTCATAGTTACATGTGACTTTGAGTTCTCTCTACGCCGCAGTTTTCTCTTCTGTGAATCCGCCGGTAATCCTGTAAAAATTAACAACACACTTTTTGCGCGTGTGCTGCTTGTGGGTCACAATGCGCACTTGACCTCATAGTCTCTTCTGGGCTCTCCCTTTCCCAGATGGGGAAAAAAAGGCTCAGCGAGGAGGGACGTGGCCAAGGCCGGAGAGCCGTGAAGTGTTACATTTGTGATTGTCTGGTTCCAACGCCGCTACATTCCTAATGCCCCTGAGCTCCCCTCCCAGGGGTGTTGTTACCCTGTCACCCAGGAGGCCCTGCTCTCTAGGGTAACCCCTCAGCACCTCTGGGACCCGCTTAGAAACTGTTTCCCACGGAACTCTATTTAACACCCCAGTCTCCCTTCCCTTCCTCCCCTCCTGTCCTCTGAGCTCCCTCAGTGCAGGGCTTGCTCTGAATTCTTCTCTGTCCAGGGAGCTGGCAGCTCTTTGGTGCCTGCTGTCTGTACCACTCGCCTGCAGCCCCAGGGAGACCCGTTCTCCTTCCTGTGCCTGCAGAGTCAAGGGTGGTTTGCAGTGACACCCCAGGGACATGCCCTTCTCCCCCGACCACTGTCAGGGTGATACCAGAGTATTCCTCCCGCTGCTTCCATGGGCTGCACCTAATCCGTGGGGAGGGGGTGGACTGTCCTTCCCATGGCGCAGATGGAACCACCAGGGCAGGGCACCCTGCAGTAACTGTGAGTCCCCAGGGGTATGGCCCAGCCTGCCAGGGGCAGCTAACAGTAAATGAACGAGGCAGGAGACTGCGATCCCTTACTGCCCACCCTGCCCCCCTGTACACACCCAGGCTGGGAAGGTGTTTCTAAGGGACTGGGATTGTGGGGGCTCCTTAGGTTCCCAGAACACCTTAGCTCAATATCTTCCATGGTTCCCGGGTAGCTCCGTGGGTGAAACCCAAGTGCACCCAGCAGGCCATCCAAGGGGCCGTGCTCTGGTCTAGGACTTACTTTGAGACTGGTGTCCCTACTCCCTTGCTGTCCCTACCTCCCATCTGCCCTCACCCACAAGGAGTACCTGGAAGACTCAGACTCAGATGCAACGTGCGTGCTCAGCACGAGTCCCGTCAGCCTGGCAGCTGCCCAGGCCCTTCGTGGAAGAATGACGGAGGGGGTGACCTGCACCGCAGGGGGCCCGGAAACTGACTGAGGACCTGGGCGGGCCAAGCAGGTGCAGGCCAGGCATTCTACCATGACCTTTTAACTCTCATAAACAGTCCTGCAAGGAATTCTGTGCCCATTTTACAGATGAGAAATTTAGGCTCAGAAAATTCAAGACATTTGCCCTAGATGACAGAGCTCACAAGGGCCAGGGTTGGCATTCGGGCTCTTCCACTGCACGAAGTTGCCTGGCACCACCAGAGGAAGGGCACCTGCCCGGCTGGCCCAGCTTGGCCAGCATCACCCTGCTTAGAGCCCGGCATGTGGCGGGTGCTCAAGAAGAAGTCAGGGCGGTGGTTGTGGTGAGCGCTCACCCACTCTTAGAGCTGTGCTGGAGTAAGGAAGGGAAAAGGAAAGAAAGATGCTCTTTTGTAGACATGCACCCAGCCTCTTGCTCTCCACGGGTACCCGAGAGATTGGGCGTCCGTGGAGATTCAGCCAGCACTGCGCCCAGCACACAGTACCCACTAGGCTCACCTGACCCATGGGAGGTGCTGCTGCAAGATACTGACCCTCCCAAGGGGGTAGCACAGGAAAAAGGACCTGGCTTTGATCGCCTGGTTCCCAAAATGCCAGAGGCAGCTTTTCATTACACAGGGTGAAGGTCTTGCTCCTGGACGTGGCCGTGGAAGCCCTTCAAGGTGTAACTTCCCCGCCTGCCTCTTCTTGCCCTGCCAGCCCACCGCCCATCCCAGCTCCTCCAGGGAAACAACATGCCCCTCCGTCATGCCTCTAATCTCCCCAGCTCAGAAGACCCTCCTCTCCTGCTCCGGCTGGCACTCAGCATCAGCTCCTGGGGCAGTCCCTCACCTGAATAGAGCTGGAGGCTCTGCCCTGTGGGCCCAGGGTCCTCGCCTGCCCACCGTCCACCCTTGTGCACTCAGGTGCCATTTACCCTCTATCCTTTCCCCTCTTCTGCTCCACACGAGCAGCCACTCAAGGAACTGAGGGGGCATTTTATTTTCTCTGTAACCTGTCCCAAGGAGGTGCCAGTGCACGGGTGAGAGCGGAGCGGAGCCCTGCCTCCTGAGCCCCTGCTTTCTGGTGTTAGTAGCAGGTGGGAGCTCTGGAGCTGTCCCTTCCGCTGGCAGCCAGAGTGGGAGTCTCAGACTGCTTCCCATTGCTAGGGCTGGCCTGGGAGCCAGGCTTTTTATGCCCCTTGCCCCCTCACTGCCCCTTTCCCCACCAGAATGGGGAGGAGTCAGGGGCCCTTCCTCTGGCAGCCATAAGGGGGAGGGCGCCCCAGGAGCTGTGGGATGCCAGGCCTGTCACCATAGCAACAGTGTCACTGCTCCTGGGAAGCCAGAAGTAGGGAGGGGGTGTGGAACAGCCCCTCCCCCATGCAGATGCTGCCTGGGAGAGAGAGGCCTCTTGGGCCGCCTGCCCACCCATCCGGCTTTGTCACTTGATCCTCCCCTTTACAAAGGCTGAACAACACCCAGGCGCTCACTGGAAGGGAGACTATGAGGAGGACCAGAGGGGGCTGCGAGGAGGGAGATTACCATCAATGCCTAGCCCCATTCCTGCTCTACTGGGCCCAGGGGGCCAGAACGGGGCGGGGGTGGGGAGGTGAGGTGGAAGGTAAGAATGAAGCCCCTCTCAACTCCTCCTCCTGGGGACCCTTGGCTGTGAGCCAAGTTGCCCTGCATATGTGGGAGGGGACATTTTCCTGTCCTGCATCCCCCTCCTACTGTTTCCGTCTCCCCAGACTCCCCACTCCTGGGGCCCTTCCTACCATATCCTCCCTGATGGCAGCCATCACTCACTCCCACTGGACACATGCTGTCCCTTCCTTCCCCACCTCGGGTCCAATATTGCCATTTACAGGACAGCCCCCACCTGATGGCCCTGGTGCCCACCTCTGTGCCTTGCACCCGCCACACCTGTGCCTGTCTCCCCACAAGCCTCGGAGTGCCTAGGTGGCTTGTCACCTGGCCTGGAAAAGGATCTCATAAATGTTTGTTGAATGAAAAGAATGTTGTAACGAGGAGGGGGCCGTAGATCCTTCTGGAAGAAGCTGAATGCAAGTGGGGCCCGAGGTTGGGAATGGGATGTTGATTGGACTCTGGGGGACAGCAGTGTCTGTGATTAAACAGGAACTAGGAGGAGGCCATCCTGCATCTCTTCCAGGGGCCCGGACACCCCTCAGGAGGCCCTGTGGCTGGTGACGGAGGGCCCAGCAGGTACAGTGGCACAGCTGCTCCTGGGCAGGGATAAGGTGTGGCGTGTCACTGCAGCCTGGGCAGACAGAGGTGGCCCTGGCACCTGTGTGTGCCGTGCGTGGGGGGGTCAGGGGTGAGCTGAGGGGTGTGTGCACACTCAAGGACATGCAGCAGCCTGGTTATTCCCGTGCGTGCACGCCCCCCACCCCGTCCTGCCGGGGCTGGGTAAGACTCTCGGGTGGGCCTCAGGGGATGGGCCTACCTCCCTGGCTCTGACTCAGTTTCCCTTTATGGGGATGTCATGGGCTGGACTAGCCTATTCCATTCTTACTAAAGAAGTGTTTTAAAAATTCCTTCCTGGGGCTTTTACAATTTTCACAACTAATTCAACATTAGAGATGAGCAGAGAAATAAAATAATCATTTCTTCTCCCTCTTACAACCCCAGCCCTCAGGTAATCAGTGTAAAGAGTTCAGGCGTATCTTTTGATTCTAGTTCTAGATGTTAGAAAACACCTGTGCCATCTTTTATTTCTTTTACTAAAATGGAATTAAACCAGTACATTTCACACCTTATTTTTCTAACCTAATAATCTATCATGAATAGATGAATGAATATACAATAAAAATGAGTAAAATATTAATGGTAGAATCTAGGTGGTGGGCATTCAGGTGTCCGCTATAAGTTTTGTTCAACTTTTCTGTATATTTAAAATTTTCCATAAGAAATTTTCCAAATTTTCCATTGTATAAGATACATATATTTAAAAACTATTGTGACTATCTTTCTATCTCGATACACAGGGCCAATCATTCTTTTTAATAGTCACTCTGATTTTTACAGTGAGAATTTATTATAAATTATTTAGCTAATCCCCTTTGGATAGACAATTAGGTGGCTTCTGTTATGATCTAGGTTAGCCATGCAGATGCATGGGTATATGTATCTATATATTTGGGGTCTGCAGTCTGTGGTCCACAAGCCAAATCTGGCCCACTGCCTGTTTCTATAAATAAAGTTTTATTGGAACACAGCCATGATCATTGGTGTAGAATCTATGGCTGCTTTTGAGCTCCAGTGGCAGACTTGAGTAACTGTGACAGAGACAATACGGCCCACAAGGCCGAACAGACTTACTATTTGACCCTTTACAGAAAATGGTTGCCAACCCCTAAATGGACTTGTGTTTTTATTTCCATAGCAAAGAGTCTGTGTCAATGGATATGTGAGTTTTTATAGCATTATTGAAGTACGTTATTGATATAAAATAAACTTACATGTATTTAAAGCAGACGATTTGATAAGCTGTTTTTAAAGATTTTATTTATTTATTTTTAGAGAGAGGGGAAAGGGAGGGGGAAAGAGGGAGAAAAACATCAATGTGTGGTTGCCTCTCACACGCCCCCTACTGGGGACCTGGCCCGTAACCCAGGCATATGTCCTGACTGGGAATCGAACTGGTGACCCTTTGCTTCAGAGGCTGCTGCTCAATCCACTGAGCCACAGTAGCCAGGGCCCGTTTGGTCAGTTTTGACATATGGATACACTTGTGAAATCATCACCATAATCAATCCAGATAATGACTATCTTTCAGTTAAAATGCAAATATCTTACTGGAAGTAGCACGTTAAAAAGTTAATAACTGGTGTGTGTATGATAGCTGGTCAATATGGTGTGAAATGAGCTTAATAATAACTGCCACTTTTTAAGTATTAATTTACATCTCATTTAATCCTCAAAACACCCTGTGAGGTGATTATTATTTATTCTGATTTTTAGATGAAGACAAAGGCTTAAAGAGAGTTGAAGCAACTTGCCAAAGTACAAGCCATGGTTCTAGGATTAAAATAATAATAGTAATAATAATAATATATTCTTTACTCCAGAAAGCTCTCTTGTACCCTTCTTCCCCTTCCCAGGCGACCACTGAACTGCCGTCACTATGGACCAGTGTGCACTCGGTGCATGTAAATGGCACGTTCATGTGATGTGACGGGAATTTGGGTAGCAAACCTGAACTGAGCGCCTGCTCGGTGGGAGGCACTGCCTCTTTTGCACCTTGCCCAGCACACAGCACAGACTGGGCTGGGTGCTGGGGACACAAGATGAGCGAGACAGGGCACCTGCCCTCTGGTTGTTCAGTGTCAGCTGCAGTCACAGATAGAATAGTGACAACTCTGGGGTCAGCTGATGTCTGTGATTAGAGAGCGAACCTGGGGGCGGCTTTTGCAGAAGTTGATACAGAAGCAGAGTCTCAAACCCAAGTGAGAGCCAGATCGACGAGAGGGGAGAGTGTTCTAGACACAGGGAACGGCCTTGTGAGAGCGCTGGAGAGAAAATGGAAGCAGCCTGCCGGGGCCCACAAGTGAGCCTGGAAAGCTGGGGTTTACCCTTGGGAATGGGGAGCCCTGGGAAGGCTGTAAGGGAGGGGGTGTTTTACGTGGTCTGTGCACAGCGGCAGGGGCAGAAGACAGACATGGGCTCTGTTGGGGGTTGGCTGGGACCAGAAGAGGTGATGAGTGTTTGAGTCCTAGAGAGGAGGGAGGAGGCACTTTAAGGGCAGAGAGGGGAGGAGGGCAGGCAGGATGGCAGAGCTAACAACGGCAGGAAGCAGCGACTCAGCCTGGGGGAGCTGCTGGGAAGGGACACGGTGTCGGCATATGTGGGGGCAAAGGGCACCCCACCTCCAGGGAGCCCCCATCTGTGTCCAGCTCCAGGCCTGCCAGGGCCACTGCGGCCACCCTGTGGCCAGGACACCCAGCGGCGCCTGCCCCTGCTGAAAGCCGCTTTTGTGTGGCAGCTTCAGCTCCTGTTTCGTTGACGTTGGAACCTGCTGCTTATTTATCCAACTCGAAGGGAAATTCGGCAGTGGCCGAGGGGAAAAAAATAACCTCAGTTGCCGAGCAAGGAGGAAAGAGGCCCCGCCACCCTCTCACCACCCTGCCCAGCCCAGAGAGGGGCCTCACCCTGCCCCCCAAAAGGGAGGCCCACCAGGCCTGCCTGTCTCAGATCCGAGACCTGTGACCCTCATCCTCTCTGAGGCTGCTGGCTCTCCGTGGGGCCCCCTCTGTGGCCTCTCCCAGGGAAAGTCACCTGCCTTCCCGGCAAGCAGGTTCCCACTCCGCCCTGACCCTGCCTAGGGGGCTCGAGGTGGACGTCCCGGTGTGTTCCAAGCCATTCTCCCGCCCCACCCCAGCCTGGCCACTGCAGCCAACCAAGGAGCCTGGATCTGACCACACTGGCCTCTCAAGGTGTGAGGGCAGAAGCCCAACAAAGCCTGTCAGATGCGGAGGTCGTGACCTTGAACCAGTCCAGACCACTGCTTCCCTCAGCTAGGGGTGGACACGTGGTGGAAAGGGTGTGAATGAGGCCCCACCACACCTGGGAAGGGGCTCCCAGCTCTGCACTGCACGGACCGCCCCACCTCCTTGCACCAGCCCTTTCGGATTACAGTCCGTCCTGCATCCGTCTGTCCTGTGAGGCCCTGTCACACCCCCAACCTCGTAGACCCCATTTTACATGAGGAGACTGAGGCTGAGGGACAGAGCTGGACCCCAGGCCTGCTGATATTAGGCTTGCGCCCCTCCTGCCGCACTTCTCTGCCCTAGGCTGTCGCACCAGACAGGCCCACGTGCCTCCACGGCCTGGTCAGCGTGTCTGAAGCCTCGTTTGCCTCTCTCCCATAAATAGCTGTGCCAGGAGCGCCCACAGGCGGGGAGCATGTCTATCCATCTCGGCTTATCCTGGTCCTTGTCCGTGCCTGCCTCTCCTCGGGGTGTGGTAGGGAAGGGGAATTATTCCCCGTAAAGGACAGGAGCACCTCCCACGCACGGCACGTCTTGTCCTTTGCTTGTGCTGCCATCTCGGCAGTGACCCACTTGCTCGGGGAAAACCCACATCTTTCTTTGAGGAGTTCAGGCCCTGGGAGGCGATGTCACCGGACCGCTCAGGATGCCGTTTTGTGATGCGTTGCCTGGACTCCAGTCATGCGCTGCAGCTGTCACCTTAGATGATCTGTCGAGTGCCTCCGGGCTGCGGTTTTCTCAGCAGGTAAAGGATACTCGGGTGGTGCCAGCGTTCCAGGGACGGCAGATGACCCGCAGGTGCTGGCTCCGCTGTGGGGGGCCTTCACACCAGCGCCTCCCCAGCTCCGAGTGCCCCTCCTCTCACTCACACGCTCTTGCATCTCCCCAGGACTGGGTAAACTGCTGTCTCAAGTGGTGATCTGGGGCCCCCACTGTCAGCTCCAGGGCAGCATTTCGACTTTTCTGGTCCTCAGGCACTTTTGCATTCCTGGCCCCTCCCTTCATTAAAACAACATATTAAAAATAGTATTTTATGGCTGACTATATGAACTATATTTTATGAGTACATTATATTTTATGAATATATTGATATTTTATATAAAAACACTTTTTGACCTAAAAGTTTATTTTTTTCTTCTGTTTTTAAAAGAAAACGTTTTGGTGGGTCCCTGACAGTGCTGTGGGCCCTGGCATGGTACCCGCCGAGCCTGACGGGCAAGTCCCCTCCCCCTCGGGACAGCCGTGCTCCCCCGCCCCGGGGAAACAGACGCACTGACCGGAGCTTCTCTCCTTCCCTCCTTGCCTGGAATTCTGCCCTCCTCTCTGCTGCCTGGGCGCAGAAGGCTGCCGTCTGTGGGCCCGGGCGGGCTGGCCCAGGAGACTCAGCAGGCCCTCCCACATCCTCTGCAGATGAGAGCGCTCTGCGATTCCATGCTCCCTGCTGTCCAGATGGGCTGGCCTCCAATCTAACTTGCTGCAGCCCCTTCCCCTATCTTCCGACCCCAAGTGGTTGCCCTCTAAAGCAGGCAGATCTTCTGGACATGTCACGTCTACTCTGCTCCAAAGCCTTCACTGGCGCCCACCTTCTGTAGGGTCGGACCCCAAAGGTCCAGTCTGGCATCAAGACCCCGTGCCCTGGGCTCAGTGTCCAGCCTTCCTGACTGGAGCCCCCCTCCCAGTTCTAGAGCCCAGGATCCCAACACTCATGCCCCTCACAGGCCCCAAACACCCCACAACCCCTGAGCTTGGGCCACACCTTTGCTCAGGACAGTCCCTCTGCTGATTGTATTCACCATTTTTGAGTTTGAGTTACTCTTTTGAAAGAGAAAGAAAATAATATATATATATAATTTATAATCACATATACTTTAAAATAACAAGCATTATGTGCCATGCCAATTTTAGACTACACATGAGGTTAAATAATGAAAGTAAAAATCCACACTCCAGGCAGCCACCGCCCGCCTTGGGGAGGGGCCCCTCTCGGTGGTGGGCAGCGTGCCCCTCCAGGCTTCACCGGCCCAACACGTGTGCTTGCTTACAAGTGAATAAAGTGGGGATGCGTTTATTGATTTATAATTAATTTTGTAATCAAAGTAATACATGCATATAGTTTTTAAAAATTTGAGATATGACTTACATTAAAATACACAAGTCCTGAGTATTCAGCTCGATAGATTATTAACATGTAACCACCACCCTGATCAAGACCCAGAGCAGCCTGTCACCTGGGTCCCCTCCCAGCCAGGTGCTGCGCTGTTCCCACCGCGCCGCCTCGGCTTAGCCACCCCTGTTCTTAAACGTTGTGTGGGTGGAGCCCTGCCGTGTGCGCCCTTCTGCGCCCGGCCTGCTGGGTTCGGCATGTTACAAGCTCGCCTGTGCTGCTCCTCCTTGCCGAGTCGCGCTCCCCTGCGTGGGTGCAGGCACTTCGTGCTTTCACTCTCCTGAGGACGGACGTCTGCGTGGCGTCCAGTGTGGCGCTTCCTTATGGACCGAAAGTTCGTGGCCTCCTGCCCCCAGATTCCCAGGTCGAAACCTACCCCTCAGTGTGATGGTGTCAGGAGGCGATTTGGTCATGAGGGGATCACGACCTTCACTGACCTTCATAAACTGGATCAATGTCCTTATTTTAAAAGAACAAAGTTCCAGAGAGCATCTTAGCCCCTCCCTGTGGAAAGACACGGGGAGATGACCGGCCATAAACCGGGAAGTGGGTTCTCACCAGAGAGCAAATCTGCCCGCCCCTTGATCTGTTTCACTCCATTCTGTTCTCGTTTCCTGACAAAGAAAGTTTAAGTCCATTGTGTGAGAGTCTACAGAGCAACGAAAATGCATGAATGGCAGTTAGGTGCACCAGCGAGGTGCGTCTTCAAATCGTAAGGTTGAGTGAAAAAAGCCAGGCCTGTTTGTTTATATAAAGTTTGAAAACAGGCAAAACAAAACTAGATTGATATTTATGATAAACATTAAAAAATGCAAAGACGTGAACATTGAAATCCTAGGTAGGAAAAAAATTGCTAGGTAGGAGGTGGCGGTCGGGGAGCGGGAGGGGACTGGTCAGGTTGGGAAGGGCGGGCAGGGGGCTTCTGGGGGCTGGCTGCGCGTTCTCCTTCTCAGCTGATTGAATGTGAGCGCTTACGTTTTGGGCACTTTTCTGTGGGCTACATTTTACCTTTAAGACGGAAAAAGTCCATGAAGCATATGAAGTAAAGAGCAAAGTCCCCGTCCCCTCTCCTCTCTGCACAGGAGACACTGTGGGTCTCTTCCGGTTTCCTTCCAGGCATTTCATGCATCTACATCCCTGTGTACACACGCGCACTAGATGTTAGATGCGAAGCGCTTAGAACGGGCCCGAGCCGTGCCAGGCTCGCTGTGAGCCAGTCACTTCATTCCCGAGGGCTTCGGTCTCCTCGTCTGGAAATGACAGTCGCCACAGCGTGGGGATCACCCGAGGACCGAGTGGGTCAGGGCAGGAAAAGCTGTCCCCACCAGCGCCCGACACACGTAAGTGCCGGCTGTGAGAACAGCTAGGGGGCTGGTGCCCCTCGTTTTAACTGTTGAGAACGTGCAGTTTGCTTTCATACCTGGAAGGCCAGGCTCCGTCTTTGTTCTTTATTTTGATCATTGTTTTGGCTCTTCTTCCTCGTTTTCTCTTCTAGATGAAGGTTGTCATCTAGTTTTATAAATAATCCTATTGGATTTAGAGATTACCTTATTGAAGTTACAGATTAATTTGGGGAGAACTGACATCTTTACGATAATGAGCCTACCCATCTGGCAGCAAATCATCTCCTTTCATGCCGGTCTTTTCTTCCCCTCCTCCCTCCCTTCCTTTCCTACTTCCTTCACACCGCACACACTTACTGAGCACCTACTACACAGCGAGGGAGGCGGACCTGGCCCCTGCTGCTGGAGCTGATGATCTGGTCGGGAGAGGAGAACCAGCCGAGCACGTACACAGTGTGATGTCCAGCTGTGAGGACAGCAGGGGTGGCGGCAGACAGCGATGTCCTGAGGGGCGTGGGAGGTAGGCATTCAGCTGGGAGGGGCTGTCCCGGAGGGACACAGAGGCTCCAGCCAGGTGATGGTTGTGCACATGTCTTGTCCCAGGTCTTCAACCCCATTCTGAGGTCCTTTGGACTCTCTTCCAGCTGGAAGGACATGTCCATCCTAAAGGCCCCTGAGTGCTGGGCGGGAGAAATCCATCTCACCTCTGACTCCACCCTGTGCCCCCTACACCCAGTCATTGGTGTTCCAGGGCGTGAGGAGCACAGGAGGCTGAGCTCACAGGGTCTGTGAGCATCTTAACCTGGAAAGTAGTTGTGGGGAGTCTCTGAGACCTTTAGGGACAGGAGCGACAAAATCAGATCTGCGTTTCTCCAACAACAAACACCCTGGGAACTGGAGAGGGGAGTTTGGAGGAGGCTGTTGCCTTCAGTCCGAGTGGCAGGAACAGAGGGGAAGGGAGTGTGCTTCCTACAGACAGGGAGCTACAGGAGCGAATGAATGAACGAGTAAAAGAGCAGCCCGTGTGGACAGCAGCGCTTGCCGGTAAGGAAGACCCAGCGTTGGAGAGCGGCCGGCCCTCCCCAGGTACCGCCGTGACGACATCACAGCCCACGCCAGCCGGGCCTCGTCAGCCAGGGCAGGGCTCTGCCTGCAGGGCTTGCCAGCCTCCATCCCTCCCGGGGTGAGGAGGCTGGAGGTCAGGTGAGCCGCCTGGCAGGGGTTGGAGCCCAGGAGGGGAGGCTGAGAGCAGGACGTTCCACCACTGAGGGGTGGCATGTGCCCACAAGCTGGGGGTGCCAGGGCCCAAGGCTCCCAGGTCCCTCCCTCCAGCCTAGGCAGCAGGTTGGTGCCAGGTGGGCTCCAGGCTGCGATGAGGGGCCATCCCCTGCCGCGTCCCAGCCTCATCCAGTCCCGCTGCCCCTGCACAGAAGCCCTTTCATAGGCAGCCTGGCTGGGAGCGCTGGCTGCCCCTCAGCCCCACGCCTCCTTCCTGCCTGGGCCCCCACGCAGATCCCCCTCTTCGGGCTCTGCAGCAGGCCCAGGCTGGGGAGCGGCCGGCGGGGAGCACAATGTGGCTCCTTGTTCCCCAGCTCGGCCCAGCCTCCTGGAATTGGCCCGTTTCCTGCCTAGGCCATGGGGCCTTTTCCAAGGTAAATAAACAAATACAGAGAAGTTGGGGCCTGGGGTGGAAAGTGGGGTGTTGGGGTTTTCTTTCCCCTCCCTCCAGCCCCTGGCCATAGCTGCTGTGTGACCACAGGGGCAGGATGGGGAGACTGAGCCCCAGCCTCCAGTCCTGTTGATCCTGGGAGATCAGAGCCCACTGAGGGTTCAGGCAGCTCTGGTCCTCCTGTCCCACCCTCATCCCAGGGCTGCCCCCAGAGAGGAAGCCAGGAGCCAGGGAACCGTGGCCGGGACCCCCAGCAAGGGAGACAGAGCTGACAATGGGCAGAGAGGGCTCTGGGGTTCCCTGGGCTCCCTTCCCAGCTGTGCCACTTCGGAGGGCTGTGCCCTCGGGGAAGGAAACTCCCCTCAAGCTGCAGGAAGGGCTCAGGAGGGGCTGCCTGTCTGGAGGGCCACGTGCCCCAGCTGCCTGATCTGGACAAGTCACTTAAGCTCTCTGGGCCTTAGTTTCTGCAGCTTTAAAGTGAGGATATCACCTTCTCACAGGCACAAGGCACGCGCCCTGCATTGGGGAGTAGGAGACTGAGCCTGCCCCACAGCCTCTGTTCTCTTGTCTGTGAAAGGAGAGTGAGCGAGAGCAGGCCCGCAGCTTCCTCCAGGGCTGAGATTTCAGACTGAGCCCCTAGCCCCACCTCTGCCCAGGCTCCTTCCACCCTCTCCGTCCCCACTGAGCCCACCCTGGACTTTGGTGCGAGAAGGGCACAGCGCAGAGACCGGGGACAGTCCATCCATTCCTTGCACTTGCCCCTCCCTCTCTTCCTGCCCGCTCCCTGCTGCCCTCCCCGCTGTCCACCGCGCTCCCAGCACACCCACTCCACGACCTTCAGAGAGAGGCTCTTTCTGAACGCTTTCTGAACCTGGGCGATTACTTTGCCTTTGTTTCCACCACCTCCGACCTCAAACCCTCCCTTTCTTCACTCATTCACTCTGCCAACAAAATTTGAAAACAGCTTGCGCGGTGCCGAACCATGGACACTGGGGGCCTTGCTGTGTGCGGGTGTTTCCGGTGATGCCTCTCAAAACAGGAGTCTGAGGATGTATTTGCAGAGATCCAATTCCTTGAGAATTTACATTTCTAGTTTTCATGTCAATGATACTTTTAGAGATTACTTTATCAGTTACAATGAAAAATCTCTCCTGTAGTAATCCCTTGCCATTACAGAAGGACCCCCGGTATACGCGGTTTTGATTTCTGAGGTTTCAGTTATCCTCGGCCAACTGTGGTCCAAAAATATTAAATGGAAAATTCCAGAAATAAACAATTCAAGAGATATTTTGAGAGAGAGAGAGAGGCCACATCCATCTGGTCTTTATTACAGCATATTGTTATCGTTGTTCTATTTCAGTGTTAGTTACTGTTAGTCTCTCACTGG
>PVJI01014364.1:0-44431 GCA_004026765.1 Micronycteris hirsuta
ATCCCAGTTCAATGAATTCAGATGCTGCTTATCTTTTTGCAAATGAGTAAACTTAGAATCATTTTAGAAGGTCATTTAGATTCATCCAAAATGACAGGATTTTAAAAAATTTTAAATTTAAATACTTATGAACTTGTCACAAGAACCAGAGGATAACACACAATAACCTATGTCCTCCCCTTCCTCCCACATACCCTACTGGTAACCACAATCCTTTTGTCCATACTATAAAAAGGGTATCATAAGACATATAATCTTGAGATTTTTTTCACTAATTAGTTTCAGTAAGAATCTTTCTTGTAGTACATCCCCATTGAAATTGAAATAAGCTTCCTGAAGCCAATGAGGTTGCTTACTCCTACACCAGATGCTGCTGTTATAAAAGATGCTGCTCCTGAAGCACTGAGGATAAAGTAGACCCAGACAAGAGTGTCAAACTCATTTTCACCAGGGGCCACATCAGCATCACAGTTGCCTTCAAAGAGCTGAAGTAATTTTAGGACTGTATAAATGCAACTACTCCTTAACTGTTAAGGAGTTGAAATTACATTCGGCCCTTTGAGGGCAACTGCAAGGCTGATGTGGCCCCGGTGAAAGTGAGTTTGACACGCTCTAAGAACTCGCTCCATCAGTCCCACAATGATTAGGAGTCCACACCAAGGTCACATTTTCTGATACTGTTACAAGGTGTCTCTTTGTGGGCCCCGATGGACTACATTAAATGAAAGTGGAATGTAATCTTGAGTGGTACTCTTCACCCAATCTTCCAGTTGTAGATCCTTAAGCCTACAGCAGAGCAGAGTTACTATAAGCAGGGTATCACATGTACTGGCACTCCAAAGGCTCCTAGTCTCTGCTCTACCTTCCATGCAGAAAAGCGTAATACATATATATAGTGGGGCAGGATGTGATTTGATCAATCATGTGCTCCATCTCAATTTATATCCTGGCTCTGCTGCTTCCTGACGGTGCACCTTAGATAAGTCACTTTCTCTCTCTGCTTGTTTCCTCATCTATAAAATAAGGACAATAATAAGGAGATAAGGGAAATTCATATTTCCACGAGTGGGGAAGCGTAGCCCTGTGCTTTCACGCATGTCAAGGGGCAAAGTCTCTCGTGTGGAGCACAAGCTGGCATACGTGGACCCTTGTTCGTGGAAACAGAATTTCCTGTGGGAAGCCTGGTGACATGTTCCTTAGATTTAAAATAAAACCTTACTCTTGCTGAAACCTCCTCGCTCCCTGGATCAAAGGACTTATGCTAATACCTGCCTGGGCTCTTCCTGGCCAAATGTTTCGATCAACCCAAGTCTGTTGTCCTTCCCTTTGCATATCTATCCTTTTGATATACCTTCCTGAATCTGTCTACCGCCTGGTTTGAATCCACAATCTGTGCATAGTTAATGAAGACCATTCTGATGTGAATGTGCTCTGGAACAACTAATAAAAGCCCCGCTGAGCTACGCTCAGGGCCCTCTCCCAAAGGATAAGGGTAGGGTCGCATGGTACCAGATTTCTATTCCTGCATGTTTCTCCGTGAGATTTATTCACGCGTTCAGTCATGGTCACCACGGATTTTGTGGGCCAGAATCCGCAACACAATAATACCCATTTTGCAAGGTTGTTACGAACATTAAATGAGTTATTATGCATAAAGTACTTTATACCATATATATATATGAATTGTATGTAAAAATATGTATATGCAGATACATATTTTTGGTATCATCTATTTATATTTAAAAGCATTCAGCAAAGCTAACCTAGCCTCATGGAAGCCCCCTCTCTATAGCACTTCATTATATTATTTCCCTTAAAATCTGGATGATAAATAAATAGATTAGGACATATAACCAACTCATGATCTTCAGCCATGGAACCCCAATGCCCAGTACAGGACTAAGTGTAGATCAACAAAATCTTGTCTTCTGAGGCCAGGTCCAAAACAGAAAAGATACAAATTCCCAGGAATGGAGATGTCCTCTCAGCCTGTGGCAACCTCCATGCCCCAAGGGCTTAGCTTGGTAGTTCTGGGTTGGGAAGCAAGTTCTGGACCTTTTGATACATGCCAAGTACTGCTGCATTATTACACTGCCCATTATCAAAAGGACATGAGAAGACCCATTCCTAATGAAGTACCAGGGCTAACCAATACAGCGATCTAGGCACTATTAGAAAGTAGTGGTATGATCCAGCTGGAAGTAAAATACTGCCCAGAACAGAAAATCAACAGCATTAACTATTTTCCTTTCCTCCAACATCGATGAACCCAATCCTATCAAGACCCAGAAAACAATGTAAGCAACATCGATACTTACTTCATTTCAAACAGACGGGCTTGTACCCAACATAGAACTGAAAGTCATCTTGGAGGCTTGATCAAAGTAATGTCTTAGCCTTCTGACTCAAATACCTTGTGATGCAATAACCGCAGGAAAAGAATCGTCCCTTGATGGGATACACACTAGAAAGGTCAATTTCCCCATCCTCAAAAGAGATGAAAAGGAAGGAACAGGTCAATGAATCCCTGGAATACTATCCCAGAATCTTCCTAAGGACCACTATCCACAGATGTGATTGGGAGGGGGTGTAGGAACAATGAATGGTATTGGGCAGAAAAATATCCCTTGACGTGCATCCAGCACCAGGACACACTTCTTAATGAAGTAAGCACACAAAGTTCTCAGGAAAGATAGAAGCAAAGAACACACTGATTAGAACATTATCTCATAATGGATAAGGGGCCACTTCCCACATTATTGTAAAATAACTGTGACTAATCAAAACACATATAGCCCTGCTTAATGGAGTGAGTTAATAAAAGTATGGCATATTGGGAATCAGGGAGAGGAACTATTCCCAGAAGAAAAAATTGGGAAAAAGGGAGCCACGCTGACAGGGCCTCCTAGTTCCATTTTAGGTTCTCAGAAAGGAGGTCTAGTGCATAAATAACAGCAAATACCCATGTCCACTATCTGGGACTGGACCAGAAGAAGCCAGGCTTAGCCAAGATGTATCATGAATACCTTTCCAAATTCAAAGATTATCTATATTCTTTATCCCCTCCAGTAATGTACAAAACCAAAAACTGTGACACACTAGAGATGGACATCTAATTTTTATTTCTGAACAATCTTGATGCTTCTCATTACATCTCATAATTTTCATAGGGAGAGGGTGACAGAGACCATGGACATCCTGTCTCTCACTGCAGGGGCAGGGAAAGTGGTTAAGGATATCCAGCTGTGAAGGACAGAAGTGGCAAGGCAACAAGATACCTTATGCCTGGGGTAGGATTATGGCCAATAGCCCTTCTGACCTTGTAACTCCTCAAGGAGAGGTCTCCATGGAATGACTATGATTCCCAACATGGCCAGAAAACCTATCGATCCCACTCATGGGGCAGATGATCAGAGGAGCTGCACTCTTCCCTCCTGAGTAGCTCAGACTGAAGTAAGGCCGGACGGGCCCACAGAAGGTAGCATGAGAGAAGGTAAAGGTGTGACACCGCTCTGTCACATTGTAGAAGGACACCTCACCAGCATCATAGTCCAAGAAAATCCCCACCCGCTGAAGAGGGGTCCGCAGGGGAAGGGCAGTCATTGGGGAGGTAAGAGCCCAGTATTCCTTCCCATACCACAAGGACACTGCCCAGAATCCATTCTGGGGGGCAGAGGTTACCCCACCTTTTCTGCACACTGAGTCTTCACAGACCCCTATGGTCCACTTGGCTTTATCTCCCACCTCTACCTCCCAATAATGTCTCCCAGCGATGAAGCACGGAGAGCCCAAGACACAGGGAAACAGATTGAAGCGCTCGGGGTTGTCAGGCAAGTCCTGCTGGAGGTAACTGTATCGCACTTGTCGCAGATTGTCAGAGAGGATCAGGCTGGGGTAGGCTGTGTCTGGGTCCAGAGTCACATCCACTGCAGAGACAGAGGGGAAGGGGAGGTCAGTTGAGGGCCAGGAGAGCCCACTAGAACACCCTGCTTCTCTCCTACCTGCCTGAGAAAGGAATAAGAGCTCCTCACTATAGGCTAAATTCATTTTATGATGAAATACATCCTGAATTTAACATTCAAAAAAAATTACAGTTTGAATTAGCTGGTTACCTTTTTAAGCCAGAATATATTGAAAATATTGAGATTTTTACCTCTATTCCCATTCTTTCACATGTCTTCCCAGCAATTGCAAACACATAGAAACAAGCAATGATTTTTTTAATGGTGTTATCATTTTTGCATATCATTTTCACGTTAGGCCATATTATCCATTATAAACTGAATTTTCCACATATATTCAGAGTTTTGGAATTGTGAATAAAGAACTGGGAACCTGGAACAATTTGCCCATCTTTTAATTCACTTTTATATCCTCCACTCCATGGGACGATTTACTCAGCACATCCTAACCCTATTCATCTTTTTCTAATGTCCAATACATGACTTCCATCTTCCTCACAAAGTTGTTTCTACCAGCCCAAGCTATTTACAGTTTCCCTCTCTTAAATCTAAAACTGTGTGTCACCCATGTCTTGTACTCTGGTATTTAGTATTATAGCACCTTTCAATCATGTAGACTCTTCCTCCTTTATAATCACTGATACTTATTCTTGCATTTACTCTTCATAGTTTGTTCAGGAGAAAAATTCCCAAACATTATCCCTCCAAACCAAAGCTCAGGTGGGCTGCATGAATCCCACAAAAGATTCATAACAGGCAACTTGGTAGAGGTGAGCAAGACCCCAGATGGTCAGTTCTTGGTTCAACCACCTGTCCACAACAGTCACTCATTTCTTTCTCATGCCATGGGTATACTTCACACCTCCAACCAGACACAAACTCCTAGGACAAGACTGTGTCTTACGGTCTTATGTTACCTCTATAGTACCCTGCACAATCTTAGACAGTGTAAGACATTAACAAGGTATTCAATTAATAGTTGTTGAAAGAAGTAAATATGGGTCATATCAACCAGTGAACTCCAATGAAGGAAGAACTGTTGCATGTGGAGTCTTTCTCTTCGTAAACAGGATTCCACGCAACAGAAGATGGCCACGTGACTATGGAAAGTACACCCCAAATCTGAGTAACTCTGAGAACACAGATTTACCCAGTCTCCTTGAACATTAGGTGAAGGTATGGTCTAGAGGAGGGGGCAATTTTAAATCTTTCCCCAAGGTACAGAGATGGGAAGACATAAGATTCTTAGACTTCCTAGCACTCAGAATGAGTTGAAGTCATCACTCTTTTTGGAAGAATGGTTGGTTTTTGCAAACTATACAGTGTGCTGAGGATGGGCAGGCAGAGCAATGTTTCAGGGTACTACCAGTGTTCTACTGTTTGGGAACTGCAGTTTTGCTCTGTAAGTATTTACAGCACCTAATCTTGACTTTCTTCTACTTCAAATGTCCCTGGCTTTCGCTCTGAGTCATGGCATGTGGGGATTCTTTTCACACGCATGGAGAAAACGCCGCCCTGGGATTCACATGTCTGAGCACAACTCCGCATGAAAAAACTACTCCCGAGTGGGCCGGCGTGGTCCATGTCCGTGGAAAAAGAATTCTCTAATGGGAATCTGGCTAAACATGCTTCTTAAAAATTTACTACCTTGCTGGGTCTCTCCCTCCCGGAGTCAAGGGGCTTATGTTAATGGATGCCTGAAATTCTTTCCAGCCTAAATGTTTACCTTACTGAATAAGCCTTCTGCTTATCTATCCCCTTCCCATATATCTTTACAACCTAGCTGAAGACCCCTGTTCTGCGCATAGTTCATGAATAACCAATCCAATGCAAATGTATCCTAAAACTTCTAATAAAAAGCCCGGCTGAGCTACACCCAAGGCCTTTCCAGACCATAAGAGAAAGACCCGTGGGCCCGGACTTCCTTTTCCAAGCGTGTCTCTGTGTGAGATTCATTCACACGTTCACTTGCGTTCCCCCACAGATTTTGCTGGGCGAATCCCAGCAATTGCAAACACATAGAAACAAGCAATGATTTTTTTAATGGTGTTGTTTATCATTTTTGTACAGGTAACCTAAAGGATCCAAAATTAGGCTATTTCTAAAAGCATTCAATAGTGGTTATATTCTTAAGGATTTGTCTTCCTTTCCCTGCATAGTTTTTTTATCACTTACCTGAGTATAATTGAGCCTCTCTTAATTCTGAAAAAACAAAAGAGAAAAGGAGTTATGGAACTCACATAAGTATTTCTAGGAAATACCCGCCTTGAGGGAGCTTTGGTTAGAGTCATCACATACTGGGGTCTCCACTAGAAACTTGTTGTCAGTCATGCACTGATTCCTTCATAAAATACATGACTCAATCATCCAGCTTTAAGGGAAGTTGGGGGAGGGGGGGGTGGACCGGGAACTTTGGGTGAAAGGATAACCACATGCCTGACACCAGTAACCTATTCAGTCAAACTGAGGCAAGATCAAGGATTCTACCCTCCACCGTGCAAGCTAGGTCTGCAAGGTGGATATTGCTCTAAGTCCACATCACACACAACTCTTGGCTTTCGTAAGCCACCTCTGTTGTAGGGGCTGGGTTGCTTGAGTGACAGACACCTACTACCACACGGGGACAAATAAGACCATTCACTTAAAAGGCACTTTAGCCCTGGCTGGTGTGGCTCAGTGGATTGAGTGCCAGCCTGAGAACCACAGAGTCACAGGTTTGATTCCCAGTCAGGGCACATGCCTGGGCTGTAGGCCAGGTCCCCAGTAGGTGATGTGTGACAGGCAGCCACACACTGATGTTTCTCTCCCTCTCTTCCCCCTGTCTAAAAATAAAATCTTTTTTTAAAAAAGGCACTTTATAGAGTTGACAAAGCATTTACACAGATATGTTCACAGTAAGCCTTTTGAGTGGTACGAGGGAGAAGAGAAGTGAGAACCAGATTGAGGAAGGTCATGTCTGAACTAATGGCTTCTGGTATTATCCACTGTATTAAGCGGAACCTCTCCCTGTTTGTTTTACTTATGGTCATGTGGGTGTCCCTTAAATCTATGTTGGTAGATACCAAAAGAGTATGTACCATATTTTGTCATGTATAATGCACATCCATGTTTTTGGCCCAAACTTTCAGGAAAAAAAAATCCTTCATTTTAATTTTTCAAAGATTTTTTTTTTAAGATTTTTATTTATTTATTTTTAGAGAGAGAAGGGAGGGAGAAAGGGCAATGTATGGTTGCCTCTCACATGGCCCCCACTGAGGACCCGGCCCGCAACCCAGGCATGTGCCCCAACTAGGAATCGAACAGGGACCCTCTGGTTCCCAACCTGTGCCCAATCCACTGAGCTACACCAGCCGGGCTCATTTTAATTTTTTAATTCAGTTTTTCATTTATTTATATTTAGATACTTGTTTTTTTGTATTATAAAGGAATTTTAGCTTTTATTTTTGAACATATAGATATGAGTGCTTTCTAGAGTTACACTTTTAACACATAAGCATTAATAAAACAATTTAAAACATTTACATAGATATAGAATTATATAATGTGCATCCTTATTTTTCTCTCAAATATTTGGGCAAAAAAGTGAGCACTATACACAGCAAAATACGGTATATGAAAAGATATAATGCAAATAAAGATTCAGCTTACATAACATAGTACACTATCAGAGATTATGAAGAAATGTAATTTGTAATAAATAAGAAAAGGGTTTATCCACACATAAGGATTTCAGATTCCATCAAGCTGCCTAGGAATTTTAGCAATTAATACATAGCTAAATGAATTGGCATATAAACAGAAAACTTTATATTTGAAGAGTTTTCCTTAAATACCTAGAACAATTCATTTAATAAAATACAGGGTTTATTATGTGAATCAGGCTCCATTCTAAAACTTTAGAAATGGCACCTAATTTAATTTAATCCTTACAACCTTTTAAGGTAAGAGCTATTATTTTCCTTATTTCTCAGATAAAGAAATTAAAAACATACCTCATTTTACTGAGCTTCACAGATATTGTGGTTTTTATACAAACTGAAGGCAAGACCCTCTACCAGCAAAAACATTATGATTTGCTGAGGTCTCAGATGATAGTTGGCATTTTTTTAACAAAGTATTTTTAAATTAAGGCACATACATTTTTTTAGACATAATTCTATTACACATTTAACAGACACTACAGTGTAATCCTAACTTTTATATGTACTGGGAAACCGTTATTCTTGTGACTCACTTTATTGCAAAATTTATTTTATTGTGGTGGTTTAGAACCAAACCTGTAGTATCACTGGCCCATGCCTGTATGGTGCAGATCCACAAGGCAGTGTTGAGCCCGGGACCCAGGCACCCTCACTCCTGAATCCCACCCCTCGCCACTTCCTTCAAGGTGTTGCCTCCTACGCTTGTCACTAACTATATCCAGAAGCAGTAGGAACTCTGTAAATTATAACTATAAAAACTAGGTGAGATAAAATGTAACTAGGGTAGTTTCTGTGTACTCTCTTTCCCAATTAGAGAATAAAAATAAAAACAATTAACACTAATTTTGGATTGCCTATTTTTCTCCTCCATCAATGCAGACTGAGAACTAAGCACATATAGTTAAAACACTTCAAAGTGAAACGAGAAGCTATTAAGTGAAAAAAAAATAACAAAGCAAAAAGAAGTTATGAAATATCAGGGACAGCTGGCCAGTGGGCAACCCTGTCCCACTTCCCCACACTTTTAATGCAGATGTTTGTTTTCCCGAGAAATTCCAACATCAAAAGCCCATTAAGCACATAAATTTACCTTGGATTTTCTCCATATCTGACTGCATTTTTTCTAAGGAGAAAAAAGAAGATAATCAGTTTGCACGGTACCACCTGGAAAATGTGTCCTGTCAGGCAACACATTTTCAGAGCATAAATCCATTTCCCCTCACAGGTCTCTCTTTTCACATTACCTGTGAACTGCTTCAGACTCTCAGTCATGAACAAACATTTTTGGGCAAAAATATGGATCTTTTCTTGCAGATCTGGAGGTGTGATCCAAGGTTCAGGAATCCTAATTCTTTCAGCCCTAAGTTTAAAAGGAAAAAAGAGTGAATCCCCTCCCTGACTCCATGACCTTCCAAGGCCAGAACAGGGCCTGAGCTGCACTAGCTAACAGAGGTCAACAGTCTTTAAAAGCCACCTTTTCCATAGTCCTTTCCTAGACTATGATCCTTTAGACCAGAAAAGGAGAGATTTTATTTATTTATTTTTTACCCCCAAAGCATAAAGCTCATGGTTTTTCCAAAAGGTATACTGAATTAAATTAACTTAAGGCCAGAAAGCACTATATACCATGACAAAGTCCTAGATATTCATAATGGGCAATGACTCAGAATCCTCAGGTTCCCAAATATAATGAGAACGGCATTTTCAGACAGATGGGTACTCTCTGGACAATACCCAATTACCCACATCTTCAAGGGATCTGTGGCAATGACTGATTGCTAATTGTCTACCCACAACTATCCCTTCTTCCATCTTCCAAACTTCACTGGGTCCATAGCTGCCCAATCCAGCTGTGACCTCGGGACAGAGGTTAAAATGTATCTTGTGTTAATTTAAGAAGTTGGCCTAAAAAAGAAATACAAAGTGACTTATCTCCTTCCTGCTGGCTGGCGTTCTAGCAACTATCTTGGATTATAAGACTGAGGGCCATACTTTAGGGATGGTAGAAGAGTACAGGAAAAGAAACCTGAGAATCTGATAATCACTGGAGACACCATACTAATCCTGGGCACATTTCTTACATGGTGACAACATTTTTTATGTTTAAGCCTAAAGACAATGAAATTTTGGGTCCTACCTCATATAGCCTAACCCAAACCTTAATGGCACAAATGTTAGGATCCTATGTTAGGTCAAAACTAAACTGGCATCAAAGCCAAAGGAACGAGAAAGGAATTATTTGCTGGGACATTTCCAAGTACCAACTCATCTCTCTTCCAGAGGCCTTCAAGAAACAAGTCTATCAACATGATTCTATCCACATAAATACCCTACCACATCTATGAGGCCGTCCTCCATTTCTTCAAATGTTCCCACATAATCAAGCTGCATTTCCTCTGGAGGGTTTTCGCCATTCAGGATTTTAATCAGCTTCATAGTTCAGCTCTGTCAAAGTCAGTTTCCACCCCCGGAGGCACTCCACCAGACGTCATGTCCCCAGGCCTATGTGGCTGCCCTCGCCACCTGCCTGCAAACACAGCTTTGCAGTGGCTTCTTGCCCACTCTGAGCTCTCCCTTTTTGGTCATGTTTCAAAACCCAGGGAGCCCTTTTTCTTCCTCACTTTCTCTCTGATGATACAGTACTGAAATATCAAGAATACAAGCCAGAATCCAGGTGTCTCAACACTAATTACATAACTATGCTGGTCATAACTTTTTTAGGCTACACGGAAAGAAAGAATAAAAGAGAAAGCATTCTGAAATGTTTAGGATGCAAAAATCGTTAAGATACCCCTGCACTCTTCACAAGTCCATGCAAGCCTCTACACTACCCCATGGAAGTGTCCTAATAAACCACCAGCACCCTCCCAAGTGAGCCCCCTACTCCACCACCTCACCCCCACGATTTGTCAATAATTCCTGAATTTTAATGAGAAGAGCTGTGGTCCATCCAATTTCTTTACGCACTAGTGATTCTGTGCAGGGGCAGGCAGGTTATGTGGCCATTTGGTAAAATAGCTATCTCTAGCTTTGAGCTCCTTTCACAATCTATTAAGTAAAAGGAGACAGTCTTCTCCTGCTTGTTTTAACACTGGGAAAACAGTACCTGCTCAATGTGTCCCCGATGTCCTATAAGAGAAAGGAAAAGGATAACCATGAGAAATCATTCATAACTTCAGTTTTCTTTCATAGATGTTTGCTGAAAATCCAACTACAGACTGGTCCTGGGAGAAACCAGGGAGACAAGGAACATCATTCACAGTCGAGGAGCTAAACATCAGGCAGAGGAAGCTGGGACGCACATTATCTGCTGTACGGCATTTCCTAGGTCCTCCTACAACAACACTGCTCAAAGACTTCGAGATGTCAAATTCACTAACTGAAGCATCCCACCCTTGGGCCACAAATGTTCAGCTTGCTTCCTCTGATTTCTATTGTGAAATAATTTCAAATACACAAAAAAGCTGCTAGTACAAAAAACTCCTATATACTTTTTACCCAGACTTACCAGATGATTATAAACATATTTATCCTTAGGACCACTTAAAAAGTCATTATTTATATTATATTCCTTGGCTCCTTGATACTTATGTGTACATTTCCTAAGTACATTTGCTTGATACTTATGTGTACATTTCCTAAGTACATTTGCTTATGTACATACTGCATAGTTATCAAACTCAGGACATTGAACATTGATGTTTATCTAATCCATAGCCCATATTCTAATTTAACCAACTGTTCTTTACAGCTACTCCTCCCCGCTAAAGTAATCCAGGATGATCCACTGCACTTAGCTTTGATGACATGTGTCTTTATTCTTGAATGGTTCCTTAGAATTGATTTTATTTTCCATGACACTGACACTGGTTTAATACTGGCTAGGTATTTTCTAGAATGTCCTTCTATTTAGGTTTGTCAGATATTCTCCTCATGATTAAATTTAGATTGTACGACCTTAGACCAATGTATGTGTGCCCTTTTAAAGGTACACAATATTTGCTTTCTTCTTTCCAGTGATATTCTGATCATTGCTTAGCTACTTTTTTCCTTATTAATAATTAATAAGTGTAATTAATAACTAACCTAAAAGTGATCGTTCTGAAATTATGTTACTATTCAATTCTTATTAAACTTTCCCTTTTTTTGATTTAACATTCATCAATAATTATGGTCTGAATTAACTTTCATTGTGATGGTTGTCAACTGATCGTTTTCTAACTTCAAAATTCCTTCTATATTACTTAGTCAATATTCTACTAGAAGGAAGAATTTTCCCTTCTTATTTATTTTTTTTTTTAAGATTTTATTTATTTATTTTTAGAGGAGGGAAGGAAGGGAGAAAGAGAGAGAAACATCGATGTGTGGTTGCCTCTCATGTGGTCCCACCTGTGGACCGGACCCACAACCCAGGCATGTACCCTAACTGGGAATTGAACCTGAGGAACCTGAGACCCTTTGGTTCGCAGTCCACGCTCATTCACTGAGCTACACCAGCCAGGGCTCCCTTCTTATTTATTATTAGCATGGACTCAGATTCTTACATTATTCAGTGGGTTATAATCCATCACTGTTCTTATTTTGGTGCTCAAAAAGTCTGAGCATTGGCCAGAGAGAATCTGTCATTCTTTCTTCCACTTCCTCCCATCCTATTCTCCTCATCCCCATATTTGCTGGTTTACCCTTACAGTATATCCTTTGCAAATATAAGCAAAATGCATGTATTTTGCAATTATCTCTTCCTCAACAAAAAAAGTAGCATACTCTCCATTTTGCACTTTGATTTTTTTCACTTAAGACCATATCCTATAAACCACTCTGTTCATGTGTCTTCTTTATGCTTCTTTACAGTTGCACAGTATTCCATTGTGTGTGGATGTATACACACAATCTCATGGGTATGCATGCAGATAACTGACTCAACCACGTATATCAAATATCCAGAATAGGCAAACCCAGAAACACATAGCAGACTGGTGGTCGTCAGTAAGGAGAATGGGATTAGAAATGAGCACAGGTTTCCTTTTGTGGAGAGCAAAGTGTTTTAGAACTAAACAATTGTGATAACTGTATAACACTGTGAGTTTACTGAATGCTACTAAGTTGTATACTTTGAAATTGTTGAAAAAGTGAATTTATTAAGTATATTTTATCACACACACACACACAAACAAAACCCTGAAGTCCATCTTTCAAAGCTCTCTTCCTGGATGAGCCCAACGACCTGTGTTCCCTCTTCCTGTTTCAGAGCAGTCATGATCTAAGAAAGGAGAAAGACAGGGCAGACCGCTCCCAGTATAATCCAAAATTCACTGACCTAGTATTATGTCTCATGAACCACCTGGCTTTACTTTGAAATGGTGATTTCAGAACTTTCTCTCCTGGCTGGTGTGGCTCAATGTGCTAAGCACCGGCCTGAGAACCAAAAGATTGCCTGCTGATTCCTGGTGTGCACATGCCTGGGTTGCAGGCCAGGTCCCCAGTTTGGGGGTATGAGAGAGGTAATTGATCAATGTTTGTCTCCTACATTGATATTTCTCTCCCTCTCTTTCTCCCTCCCTTCCCCTCTCTCTAAAAAATAAAATCTTATAAAAAAAAAAGAAAAGAAAAAAAAAAGAACTTTCCCACATTCTTCAACACTCATATTTTCCCTATCTCCCCCACATGCATGTTAAGAGAAGGGAGACTTGTCAGCAGGCACTGTCTGGGCAGGGAGCTCTAATCTTACCTGCAGGAGTTCCCTGGTGGGCTGCTGTTGCTTCTCTTCCAGCTGGGTGATCAGGCTGCTGAGTTGGGAGATGTTGCAAGAGAACTGGGTGATGGCACCATTGATGCTGTTGTAGATAGCCAAGTCCAGTTCCTCAAGGCGGGCTAGAAGGCGATATTCATGCTCCTTCAGGGAGTGATACAGCTGCTCAAATTCCCAAATGATCTTCTCCCTCTCCATCTGGGTCAGGCTCTGTGCACACAGGGAGGGGCAATAAAGACAGGAAATGTTTACTTTTACAGCCCTTCCCATTTCTCCTCCACTACCCACTCCAAGATCTCATCATCGCATCCAGTATACTAAAAAAAGTTATCTTGTTCACTCACTCATTTTTTTCCAGTCTTTACTGACTGACTAATAATGGCCAAGAACTGAATTGCCCCAGGGATAATTAAGACAGTCACTGGCCTGAATTGAAGAAACTCAGTCAAGTGAGAGTCAGTTCACGTGACACATGTATGTAAGCATGGATGGAAAGTAAAGACAGGGTGATAGCTGTAATACAAAAAGTTGGTACAGCCTTCACAAATACTGTGTTCAGAGACTTCTAGGATGAACAGGAGCTCACCATAGGGTCAAAAGCCAGGAGAGCTTCCCAGGCAAAAGAAATCGCACAGGCAAGAGTAGGGAGAAAAGGTAATCGGTTCTGTCTGGATGCAGCACTGAGGGTAGAGACCAGAAAAGATTAAGAGACCAGAGCACACCTTGCCTGGAAGGCAAAGGGGAAAGGACTTTATTGCAAAGGAAAACCATGAAAAGCTGTCAGGGAAGCATTATGTGCCCAGTAGAAGACTATTTGCAACATTCAAACACAATTTCTACAACAATCCTCACATAATAACCTTGATGGGTTCCCTTAGGCCTGCCACTGTAATCTACACCCTCCATCTGACTTTGAAGGTTCATTGGTGCAGATCTATTTGCCAAAATTCCCCTACCCTTCATTCTCTATCCTACCTCCTACAGACAAGGCCCTATTAATACTTTGTTGCAAACAAAGGATGAGCAAACTCCCCTTATTTACTCCCTCTGAGTAAAGTTTTATTGGAACATAGCCATACCCATCATTATCTTTAGCTGCTTTGGAACTACAACAGCAGAGCTGAGTAGTTATAACAGATGGTATGGCCCACAAAGCCAAAAATATTTACTATCTAGTCCTTTATAGAAAGCTTGTTCACCTATTTAAACTCAACTCCTGAGAACCTTCCCTCACTAACCATCCCTCTAACCACCCTTAAGCACTTGCATAAACACTTTTGTTTATAAATCCCTTTTAAGCTCATACCTCTCCTCAGCTGGATAAGTCTTTCCAAGACATAAGCCATGCAATATACCTCAGAAGTGGAAAATTAAAGCTGAAAGAGACCTTAAAGATCAACTAATTAAGAATGTTTCTCAAGGAGATGCTATATATATATATCTATCTATATCTATATATAGATAGATATATATATATATTTCCACCATGGGGTGGAGTAGGGAGCAATTCCTTCTAGCATGGAACTGTTTCTAGATTACAAACATTTAGCATCCCTGCCCCACCCTCCCCAATCACTGCAAACACATACCATTCGAGGAGATCATAGTACTACTAGGCTTGCTGAAAAACAAGTCTAGTCCAACCTACTCATTTTACATATGAGAAAATTGAGGCCTCAAGAGGTTATATTACTCTGTCCAACTATCCCACTGGCTAGTGTCAGAGCCAAGAAGTATGTCCAGGTACTCTGTGAGAGAAGGGCTGTCTCCTCTCTTTGACAATCCCCCTACAGAAGATAAGGTTATGTGTGTAATAATTTGACTCTATGCAAACTCACTAGAAGGTTTTCCATCCATCAGACCTACAGTCAAGCAAAGGGAACTGAGGTCTCAAAGGACTGTGTGAGCAGAACAAGTGGTGGCATCTAAGGACATCACAGGAATAAGTTACCTGTCCAAAAGTTCTCAGGTACACCCTGGCCAGGACTGACAAAATTTCTCACAAGATGGTGTTAAGACAGTACTAGTCTAACAATTCGCTTCTAATATGCAAATACCTGTAATGGGTGGAAATTTTTAATATTTTATTTATTGTTCAAAAAAATGTTTAAAACCTAGGTGATGGATTTTTAAGTATATATTATAAAAGTCTCCGTACTTTTTGTTTTGGTTTTCAAAACAAAACCTCCAAATATCCCTAACACAAATTAGCACATAAGCCACTTGCTAAGGCCTTGGGAGACTAGGGGAAGGAAACAAAGTAAAATGTTCAGAATTGAAGTGTCAAGAAAGTGAACACTCCAACAAGAAGCAAAAGTGGGGCTTATGCAAAGCCACTGTCAGCATCTGTCTGCAGAATAGTACCAAAGCAGGCTAACTGTGCCCAAGAACTTCATCCTTGTCATCTTTGTCAAGGGTCAACCCATATCTATATAAAGCTAGAGGGTTAAAACTTTTTTTTTTTTTTAATTTTATTTATTTTTTTTTAAGATTTTATTTTTATTTATTTATTTATTTTAGAGAGAGGGGAAGGGAGGGAGACAGAGAGGGAGAGAAAGAGCAATGTATGGTTGCCTCTCACATGGCCCTCACTGGGGACCTGGCCCGCAACCCAGGCATGTGCCCTGACTGGGAATCGAACCGGGACCCTCTGGTTCCCAGCCCGCGCTCAATCCTCTGAGCTACACCAGCCAGGGAGGGTTAAAACTTTTGATAGGTCAGACCTCCAGGGTTTCCAACCACCATAAGGCATTGTTTCACCTTCACCTAGAAGTGTGGGTGACTTGGCTGGACAAGGTTAAGTAAGTAACATCAGGTTTACTAAAGAGAAAATAACCAGCAGAAGTAATATTATCTGTGAATTTCAAAGGCCCTTACCAAGAGTTCAGCTCGTGCCTGCTCCCCCTGTGCCCGACGCCTCTTCTTTAAGTCTTTCACTCTTTTTAGGTGGTCCAGCTGGTTCTGGATTTGCTCCTAAGAAAAGCAAGAAAAATCGGGCCATTCAAGATTAGGCAGACCTTAGCACCAGCATGAGTATTCTTCTTGTCACACATGAAACCCACATTTCTGATGCCAAGTCCCGGGTTAGAGCCTGTCCTTTGACCACACTGCCGTCACCAGGGCACAGTGGTGGCCACAACCTCTCCTTGGCAGTTTCTGTGTAACTTCAACAGTGAGTCAACTACCTGACCCTGGAAGGGCACTGCATGGCCTAGAGCCACAATTTTCAACTTCTGCATCTCATGGCACACATCAACTAATTACTAAATTCTGCAGCACACCAAAAAATGTATTTTTTGCTGATCTCACCAAAAAAAATTAAAAAGGTATAATTTTGATTTATTCATATCAGACAGCTATCATTGTGTTGGCTGTTGTTATATTTTTATTTGACAATCTAAGAGAAATGAGCTCAGAGGCCCTAAGTAGTCAGGTATTGCATGTTTTAAAATTCTCAGGGCACAAGAGTTTAGAATAGCTGGCCCAGTGGAAATGTGACTGGACTAAGAAGCTTCAAGTTAAGTTGCAGCTGTTCCATTGTTAGCATGCTGAAAACACTACTTTGTTTCTATGTTATTGTTTAGCTGTGCTATCTGTTCAACCGTTCATAAAGGGGTTCCACAGATCATTTAATTTTCATTTAATTAAATAACTTACCTTCTGTGAGTCGCAGTGGTTAAATAACTTAGCAGTAAATAGTTGTGTTCTTTTTCTTGAGTTTCTAGAACAGAATAGAGCATTGGGAAGTGCTGGGGAAATGTTTATAGACTTGGTGGTGGGTATCTGCTTGATGTGTATACAGCCTACTAACGTGTGTTTTTGCCTTAGATCAGCTAGGTACCGACAGGAGTCAGAGCATCTCTGAAGCTTACCAATATGTACGTAGTTTTATAAGCATCTTTTATACAGCCGGGGGGGGGGGGCGGAGATTCCCGTGGGCCGTCTTCCCGTATAATGTGCCTGTGAGCCAGTAAACATAGCGGCACAGAAGGAAAGGAGAGTGAGGACAGGCAGACTTGTGGCTTCCTCACCATCTACAGGTTTTCTTCCCAAATCTGAGTGCCCGGGCTCTAAGGCTGACAGAGAGGAAATGACGGCTGTGACCCACAAGTCCGGCTCAGCCATTTTATAGACGGGGAAAAAAAGGAAGCCTCTTTGGCGCTTTGCTCCCTTCGTCGACTCGCCGCCCCTCTTCCCTGCCACCCGTCCTTCTCAGCGCACCGGAACCTCACCTTGAATCCCTCCACCGCCTCCTCCAGCGGCAGCACGCTGTGGCCCCGGTGCTCACGCGAGCGGTCGCAGACCACGCATATGGGCATCTGGTCTTCCTCGCAGTACAGCTTCAAGGGCTCGCGGTGTTTTTCGCACACGCCCATCTCGCCTCCGGGCCCCGACGGCCGCTCAGTGCGCAACTGCTTCACTAGTTGGGTCACGTTGGCCAGGTGCCGGTTGGGCCGCATATGCCGCTGCGGGAAGGTCTCCCGGCACTGCGGACACGACACGTTGGTCTCCGCCGCGCCCCAACAGCGGATGAGGCACGCGCAACAGATGTTGTGGCCGCAATCGAGCATCATGGGCTCAGCAAAGTATTGCAGGCACACGGGGCAGGTGGTCTCCTGCTGTAAGCACTCCGCCACGCTCCCAGAGGCCATGGCGAAGGCCTGCAGGAGTGCACGAGCATGGGCCCCAGCGCCCAGCTCTTTGGGAAGCCGAACTCTACCGCGCTCCCAGCAGTTCGCAGCGTCTGGGCGCTGTGGGAAAGCGGGCTGGGCCGGCGGAAGGCGGTGCCTCCCGGGCCGAGATCCCAGGCGTGCCTGTGCGCTGGAACCACGGAGACTGGCCCCTCCCCGCGCCGCTGTGCTGCGCTGAGTGAGCTTGGGAATACTACGACCCCACAAAACCAGCAAATACGCCACGGGGGATACGGGGTTGGAAGGGGGGTTGCAGCGAACGCCAGAGAGGAGCGTACCATGTGGCCGCGTCCGAGAAGATCCCGGCAGCCTCACAGCCCCGACTCGGACGAGAGCGGAAGGGGCGTGCCCAGGGGCGGGGCTTGACCCGGGCTTCCCGCAGCTACGGGATTTTTTGGCCTGGAGTCCTGAACAGTTTCCTCCTGGAGAGCACAGAGGCGGCCTGGCCGCCCGCTGAACGGCCGAACACGCGGGAGCACGAGCCTCGGGCACCGGTAATAAAAGCAAACATGTCAACGGGGCGCGACGGTAACAGAGTAGCCCTTGCCACAGGCCTGGTCCCCGGGTCTTCGGTTGGACTTCCTGGACGGAGCCCTGGACTCAGCTCCGGAGAAAGCTGGTTCTGCCTTGGTATGGGAAGAGCAGGCATCTGGCTTCCTCCCCAGGAGGGACAGGGGTAGCAGACGGGGCCCCACCCGGTCTGTGGGACGCTTTATTAAACAATCCCATTTACAGGCACCCGCAACTTTGTTTCAAAAAAGGAAGGCTTAATTATCATATGGCAACAGAGAAGAGAGAGGGAAGGAAAGAAACCCGTTTCATAGAATTATATTGAATAGGACCTAAACATGCTTGCTCCTTCCCGAAGTATAGGGAGATTGATAATCCTGCAGTGACTTGGGTTCTTTTCATTATGTAGTAGATTTACAGATCGTTTGGGTTGCTCCTTCATCCCTACCGTATTTCTTCGTTTCCTTTGCTATTTTCTCAGTGTTGTCTTTTATCCTGTAGATTTAATTGAATCTGGACAGCTTTGCTTTACTTATATCTCAATTTGAGTCTGTTCATTTTAATTTCCATTACTACACTTTGACCTAAATTATTTCAACAAAGTTTGCAAATGTTTTTTAAATGAATTAGTAACTGGATCAATGCAACCAGTTCCACTAGTTTACCTATTTCTAATCGTTCCCTGTACCCTATTTACATAACAACCTCAAAGGAGAGAATCATCTTTAAAAACCCTCTAAAATATTTCCTTCATTCTGTCACTTCTCACTTAGAAGTCTTCAAAGTATCCTTTTTGCTTCCAGAACATTGTCCAAACTTTGAGCATGGAGTTCAGTCCAAGCACTTCTGGCCTCCAACATTGGCTGCCATCTTCACTGTCTTCTAATAATGTTGCCAGCCCAGCTCCTGGTTCAGGTTGTGCTCACCACAATCCTCTACAGAGCCTACTCACAATCCTGTCCCTTTCTTGGAGCTTAACCTAAACAAGCAGGCCACTCAGTCTCTCTCCAATAAGCCTCCCATGTTTACATAGCACCTCAAATTCTGATACTTGGTTATTTTCTATCTTATGACTTTCTTTGACTTTGCTTTGTATGGAACTCTTACCTGTCAAGATTTTTTTAGAATACTAACATACTTTATAAACAAGGAAACAAGTCAGATCCTTAAGTAACTCTTATAAGGACAGAAGCTCCTCTGCAAACCTATGTTCTCCATTATGCCTTGTACATAGCTCTAATCATACTGATGGTACTTAAATACGTGTTGACTTACTAGACTAATAATTTAATGATTCCACTGTCATGTTTTATGCATACTTCTTTATAACAGTTATTATATATTCAGTTGTAAAATGATGGGTGTAAACACAAATGCCCGTTGAAGACAAAAAGGTAACTTAAATGAGCAGGCCAGACCAGTAGGGAAAGATGGGAACAGTGACTAATTGGAGGACAGGTCTCCCTCCTGAAAGGCAGCTATTTATCTTTAGCTGAAGCGATCCATTGGCAGTGTGGTCCCAGCATATTGCCAAATTTTTATATTATTCAAGAGAAGGCAAAAATCAGTTTTATATGAAATATATTGACTTTTAGCTGTTAAAAACTAACTAAAAATTGTAAAATCATCTCTGCCAAGATGAAATTTGTCTTCTGACTTCCAGTTTGGGACTTTTGGTACAGCTGTTTATTTTAATATGTGCTCATAAAGTGACAGTTTTTGACTATTTTACAGTAATCTCTACTTCTTCCAGGTAGCAGTATGTTGAGCTAAAAGGTACTTCCCAGGCCTCTTTGCTGCCAATATTGTAGTAGATTTATGAAGGCTACAGTATGAAAGCTTGTCCGGCTGGTTACAGATGTTCACAGGAATACCCTCAACTCACCGACTCTTCTTTCACACCTCAGCACAGTCCTGAGCTTGTGGGTAGGCAATGATAACTACGTAGAACTTTTTGGATGGGAATTCTGAGAAAGCTTCTAAAAGCCTACTCAAGCTGGGAAGTATGCCCTTTTCACCTTCCCCTTCCTAATCCTTCCAGCCTAGAATGTGCATGTGATGGTAGGACCTCAAGCAGCTGCCCTGGACCATAAAGCAATCTTGAAGATGGAAGCCAACACTGAGATGGTTCAGTGAGGTAGTGAAGCCTGGTCCTTATTCACTGCACAGTGACCGCATCCAAACTTCATGTATGTTAGAGAGATGAAAGCCGCTATCTTGTTTAAGACACTTATTTGGATTGTCTTCCTATGCAACAGAAACTGACCTATCTGATAAAATATAATTTTTATTAATAATTTTTTTATTTTAAAATAAATTTCTATTTTAAACCTTCTATACAACCTATGTGCCTTAAGAGTACTAGTGATTTCTAATAGTATTGGCTAAATCCAGAGGACACTTTTCTGTCTTCATGTTAATGTTTCTGAGGCATTTGACACCCTTGGCCCTCCCTCCTTGGATTGTTTTCACTTCCAAGCACTTAAGTCAGTAGGCCCTAGTAAGGTGTAAGGTATTTCTGCTTCCTTTATCTCCTCTTCTCTTATCTGCTTCCACTGAGTGATACTAAAGTTAGTCCGGAAAAATAAAAATAAAAAGTAGGGAAAAACAAAGCTACAAGTAAGAATAAGCTGATAGATAAATGGGACAGAATAATAACTGAGAAGGAGGCCCAAATATGAATAAGAATTTAGTATAAGATGAAGAAATTGAAAGCTAATGTTGCACATTCAGTAAATTATCCTATAACAACATCTTAGCTATATGGAGAAAAGATAAAAAGATCCCATCTTTCTTACACCAAAATATATTCTACGTCAGTGAAATATTTAAATTTTTAAAAATCTATAAAAGCTCTTTTTAAAACATTGATTTTTTAAGTAAGCTTGCCTAGAAATTCTTTCTAGACATGACCCCAAACCCAGAAGCCACAAATGGATAAATATTATATGAAATTAAAAGTCAAATGACTTCTATACAGAAATGCACCTCTAAACAAGTGAGAGATGAAAAATGGAAAAAGTTATTTTTATCAGAGGATGACAAAGGATATATTTCCCAGAGAGACAAAATGTATCAGGTTTCAACTCACTATTAATAAAATAAAATAATGTGATGTTGCTTTTAATTTATGAGATCAACAAAGGTTAAAAAGCTCAGTAAGAGTGTTGGTGATAAGTGAGGAAATAGGTATTTCAGTACACTGTGGGAATGTAAATCAGGAGAACATTATTGAGAGCAATTTGGCAATAGCTATTTTTTTTTAAATGCACAAACTCTGAACCATTTACTCCTCTTCCATCTGCACAAAGACTTGATTATATAAGGCTTGTCATGATAGCATTGTTTGGATTTGTAAAATACTGGAGCCAACATAAATGTGCTTGAGTAGAGAAGTTAATGAAAACACTCTGCAGGCATACAGTGGAATACTTTTCAGGTAACCAAAAAGAAGGAACTAGATCACCCATACTAATACAGAAGGATATCTAGGATTCATTCATTCAACATTTATTGAGTTTATACTATGTACCAGGCTCTCTTCTAGGCTTTACAACAAAACAAAGTTCCTTGGCTAACAAAGTTACTTTCTGGAGGGAAGGTGAACAATAAGCAAACTAAGAAATAAATATACAATATGAAAAATGTCATGAAGAAAGATGATTCAGAACATGAAGGATGAAGAATAATTGGGGTATATTTTTATATTAGGTGGCCAGGGAGGCCTCTGATGAAGCCAATGGCTGCTATAGTTTTGAGTCTTAAATCTATATGTCATTGGACATTTATTCAAGAGAAATGAAAGCTTATATTCAGATAAAAATCTGCATAAAGTTATTCATAATAGCCAAACCATTCAGCTGGCACATTCACATCACAGAGTACTTCTCAGCAATAAAAAGGAATGATTATTGAATTGATACACACAACTTTGATGGATATTAAGGGAAAAAAATGTGCTGAGTGAAAAAATTCAATCTCAAGAGATTATTTTCTGGCACGTGCTATCCCCTACACGCTATCCCTCGTGTGTGTCTCGCGGCTCCTGCCCACAGATCGGTGTCACCAGGCACCAGTGGCCCAGGGGTGGACCCTGCTCTATTTAGCCTGGGATGAGGTGGCATAGTGGTCCAGATGCGGCGAGGAGCGGTGGCTGGTGATCAAGAGGAAGGTGCACAACATCAGCGAGTTCCTCCAGAGTCTTCTGAGTTTTATCAACCGTTACACAGGGCAGGACGCTATGGATTCCTTTTTTGGCATGCCACATCAACAAGGGTCTTGTGAGGAAGTAACTCTCTCCTGATTGGAGAACTGTCTTTGGAGCAGCCCAGCTTTGAGCCCAGTAGGAGTAAAGGGCTGACAAATGAAATCCCGGGAGCTAGGGGCCTCAGTGGAATGGATGGGGCTCGTGGGGACATCCTCTGTGCCCATCCCCCATTGTGCAGTGCTGCTCAGGGCAGCTCAGGCCCAAGCAGGCTGGCTGTGGCGTGACTTTGGCCACCTGTCTTAAACACCTCTTAGCGGAACAACCTGCTACATCATTTTGTGATTGGCCTCTTGAGAAAGACCCCTGCCAGTTGGTAAAACCACATGCACTTCCAGTACCATGCCAAGCCCTACTGTATCTGCAAAGACCTAGACATCAACATGAAACTCTTCTTTGCATCGGGGAAGATCCTCTCTGTGGAGCTTTGAAAGCAGAAGAAAAAGTACTGTCATACAACCACTAGCACAAATACTTGTTCTTAATTGGGTCCCCAGCCTTGCTGCCTCTCTACTTCCAGTGGTATATTTTCTATCTTATTACCCAGCAGAAGAAGGAAGTGTACTTGGCCTGGATGATCACTTTCTACATCCACATCTTCCTCACTTATGTGTCATTGTGGGGAATAAGAGACCTTTTGGGTCTTTTCATGATCAGTTTCCTGGAAAGCAACCGCTGTGTGTATGTGACACAGATGAACTATATCCCTATGATCATGACCAGAACAGTAATGGATCTCTACCCAGCTCCAGGCAACATGCAACATCCACAAGTCTGAACCTCTGGAGCCAAAGCTGAGGGGAATTTGAGAGACACTGCCACTATAATTCTAATATTCAGAAAGGGTTGTTTTTATTACCAGACGGGGACCAGCCCAGAGTGAGTCTGTCTCAGGCAGGCCTGTAGTGTGTCGATTCTTGACTTCATGTAGGAAAGATTTCACAACACGAGTCCAGGTGATTTTGAGAGTATGTTTATTAAGGTTGGGGAGAGTGAAACAAAGGAAGGGCTTAGGGTAGAAGTAGCAGAAGAGAGCTTAGGCAGTGCTCTGCTTTGGATCCTTAAAAATGTGACAGGAAAGGAGTAAGCCAAGGCAAGGTTGCTGTTAGCTCACTGGGAAATAAAGGTCACAGAGACAGAAGTGAGCCAAGCTGGGGCTTCCTTTAGCTCACTGGGAAGTCAGAGAAAAAGGGGGCCCGAGAGACTGGATCAGGGGGTAAGCCAGGGTTGAGCTACCACTGTCCACTGCTGCCCTGGCTACAAGTCTCCTTGAGACCTTAGATTTTAGGAGGAAATAAAAAAGGTTCATGCCCAGGAAGGGGCATGGACATGCTCTAGCAGGGGTGTCCAACCTATGGCCCATGGGCTGCAGCCAGCCCAGGATGGCTATGAATGGGCCCAACACAAAACAGTAGATTTACTTAAAACACTATGAGATTTTGGGGTGTGATGACACATCACAATGTATTTAATGTGTGGCCCAAGACAACTCTTCTTCCAGTGTGGCCCAGAGATGCCAAAAGGTTGGACACCCCTGTGAGACTGCCCTGAGTCTTTGTCCTGAGAGCTTTTTATCTTTTTTCTGCAGGTGTGATTCTTTGGGGAGGGTTTCAGCAGAATAATCATCAGCTTTCAAGGAGCGTTTTTAATATGCTGATGTGTCAAAATAAGCACATAGCAGGGTTTGGGAATATTCTTTGGTCTGCTATACCGGTTTACTTTTATCTTGGGTCTATCTGGTTTTTAAGGGGGTTTTCATTATTTGTTCCCTTGACTTCACTTGTCCTTGGGTTAGCTGGCACAAATGACATTAATTGGGACTCTGTTCTCTATTTTCCCAGACCAGGGAGATTTAAGCTATATATTCTATGGTTAGGGAGGACAGTATGAACCAATTGCTCTCAAGTGTTCTTGGTGGGGAGATAAGGTCTTGCAATTTACCAGCTGGCTGTAAGTTGTTCAAACTGTTTGACCTTGTTTAATTTTCTTGTCTTGGTTTCCCCGTTTCCCTTGCCCAGGAATTTTCCTAGTTTCTTATTATACCATCACAGTTTGAAGAGAGAAAGGCTTTGGCTCAAACCCCTCTCCTTTATTTTCTAGGCAGGTCTGTGACCCAAAGAGGGTGAGGGAACATGCAAGCCCCCTGGAAGAAGGGATGGAACTTTTAGGGCAGGCATGTTAGTCTTGTTTCTTCTTCTTCTTCTCCTTCTTCTTTTTTTTTTTTTTTTGGTGTAGATGCTGATAATTGATGAGCAAAAAGGGAGTTGGGAAGGTGTTAAAAGGATAGGGAAGACCTACTGAGCCTAGAAATCAGAAGAATTTAGCAATAAAATTCCATCCAGGAAAGGGGTGAGCTCATCTTACTGGTCTACTTCTCAGTGCCTTCTCCACCCTCACTTGCAAACCTCAGAGTTTCCAGGCTGGAGGGAGATGGAGCAGCTGAATGTTTTGAGCAAGATTCAGAAACAAGGCATTAGTGCTTAGAATTATGAAGCCTGGCATAATGCAGGGCCTGGGAGTTCAGCTCACTTAGGGCTGTGACCTCTTATAAGGAGCCTGACTGGAGGAAGTGTGGTCTCTCTCATACCAACCTGCTGCCATCAGGGCACTCCCGTGTAATGTGAGTAATAAAGAGCATGTACACATCTGCTAGCCCACTGGGTGTTTTTTTCCAGAATATTATGATCAGTTAAGCAGCTCCCTGGTTTGGGGCTCCTGTGTTAAAATTGGCATCATGAACAGAATATTTGGGAAAATACCCCTGCGGGGTAGACTGCATGTGATAACATGCCAGGTGGGGGAGGCCAGAGGGTAACCCTGGAAATAGCAGGGGTAAACCCAAGGTAGTGCACCAGTATTGGGAAGACACCCTCAACATTCTTGTGAGCCTTGCAGAGGACCTACATGGGGGAAAAGGAAAAAATAGCCAAAGCAAGATTATGGCAGTTGGAGAGTGAGCTTAAATTAGAGGGAAAAATAAGGACATGAGATTCTAACTCTAGCCCTAATCCTTTCTTGAAATTTTGCCTTTGCTTTAGATTTTGTTTTTGTTTCTGTTTTGGAAAGGAGAGGTTTAGTTTGCATTTTAGACTAAGTAGAATTGTTTTGCTGAAGATCTAATAAACAGGGTAAGATTTATGAAATGTATTCATGAATTGGTCAATCTAAAGAATTCTAATTACATATAAGTTAGGGAAAATGTATGGCTTTAGTAATAAAGGGTGTAAATTATGGTAAGGGGATTCATGTTTCCACAGTGGAGAAGCGTAGCCCTGGACTTTCACACATACATGAGCAAGGACTCTCGTGATAAGCCCAAGCCGGCATGTGTGGACCCATGTTCATGGAAACAGAATTTCCTGTACAGGAATCTGGCTAACATATCTTTTAGAAAATCTTGCTGCTGCTGAAATCTTTCCCTTCCCTGAGCTTATGCTAACACCTAGGCTCTTCCTGGCAGTGTTTATGGTTCTGTGTGCCCTTTCAACTGCATATCCCTCCTTTTGTTGTAACTTCCTCAATTCTACCACCTGGCTTGAATTCACGTTCTTTGCATAGTTAATGAAAGACCATTCTGATGTGAATGTACTCTGAGACAGCTAATAAAAGGCCGGGCTGGCTATGGTTGAGGCCTTTTGCCCAGAGGATTAGGGGAGGGTCCTGTGGTCCTGGATTTTTTCCTGTGTGTTTTTGTGTGAGATTCATTCACGCATTCGGTCACGGTCACCACAGATTTTGCTGGCCAACATCCGCAACATTATGACAATATGTTTTGAAGGAAATAAAATTAAAAATAGATTGTCCTAATATCTGGATGAGTTAGAAAGGACTAGGAAAGTTGCAAAAGAATTGTTTAGAGGGAAGAAACAAAAAGACAAGCAAATGAGAACATTGTGTGCTTTCTCTACCCAGATAAGGCAAATTATATATATACTTTGTGTGTTCAGTCTTCATGCATATGGTCTGTATGTGATATGTGTTTATCTGTGTATTACATGTGGTATGCTTTCTGCATCCAGATGGCATAATTAGGGTATATATTTTATTGGCCCAAAGAAAGTAAACACTATAAATTAAGCAGGCTCCTGCAGTCTGGACAAGTTATTTGATGTGAAAACTGGTTTTAAGTTTGATGTCTCTTGAAGTTATTATTATAAAAAATGTGTTGTTTTACCCAAAAATTAGGTTATACTCTTTTGGTTGGTTGTTTGACAGCCTTCCCAAAGTTTAATTTTTTAGAGATTTTTTTTTGTTTTTAATTATTTTATTGTTGTTCACTTACAGTTGTCTGCATTTACCCCCACCTCCAACCCCATGCAAACCCACCTCCCTCCCTTGCTTCCACCCTCCCCCTTGGTTTTGTCCATGTGTCCTTTATAGCAGTTCCTGAGTACCCTTGTCCCCATTATCCCCTTCCCCCTCCCCTCTGCTTACTGCCAGATTGTTCTAAATTTCAATGTCTCTGGTTATAATTTGTTTCTCTGGTTGTATTTTGCTTGCTTACCTCACAAGCGTCTTGGCTGTGGCTGATCTGAGTTCCCCAGTAGATGGTAAAGGCTGCGTGATGATGTACTCCTTGAACTTGACCTTATCTGAGAAGCACTTTCTCTGCCCTTCCATTCTAAATGACAGTTTTGCTGGATAGATTATTCTTGGTTGTAGGTCCTTGCTTTTCATGATTTGAAATATTTCTCTCCAGCCCCTTCTTGCTTGGAAGGTCTCCTTAGAGAAATCCGCTGAGAGTCTTATGGGAATTCCTTTGTAGGTAACTGTCTCCTTTTCTCTCGCTGCTTGTAAGATTCTTTCCTTATTCTTGACCTTGGGTAATGTTATTTTGATGTGCCCTGGTGTGTTCCTCTTTGGGTCCCGCTTCTTTGGGGTTCTCTGAGCTTCTTGGATTTCCAGGAAGCCTATTTCCTTTGCCAGATTTGGGAAGTTCTCGTTCATTATCTGTTCAAAAATATGTTCAATTTCTTGGTGTTCCTCTTGTCCTTCTGGCAGCCCTATGATCTGGATGTTGGGTCGTTGACAAATGTCTCTGAGGTTCCTGAGCCCCTCCTCATTTTTTTGAATTCTTGTTTCTTCCTTCTGGTCCACCCCATTGGTTTGAGTCCCAGCTTCCTTTTTTTCCCTATTGGTTCCCTGTAAATCTTCCTCATTATCTTTATCGTATTCTTCATTTGTTCAACTATTTGCGTACACCTTTCTTCCAGTTTTGTGAGCATCCTGATTACCAGTGTTTTAAACTGGGCATCTGTTAATTTGGCTATCTCTTTGTCCGTTAGTTGTAATTTGTTCTGATCTTTTGTTTTGGCCATTTTCATTCTTTTTTATCTCAGCGCACCTGTCGGAGTCTTAGGTGTTTGTCAGTGCCTGGCAACCTGGATCGTTTTTTTGTGAGGTTTCCTCTGGGGGCGGGGCCCGGGAGGGAGCAATGGCGTCTGCCGTTCACCGCCACTCCCTATCACCCTCTGCTCCCCAGTTCCCCACTGCCTTTTCCGCCAGTCTCGGCCCTGCTGGTTCCCACTGGCCTCTCCGGTTACACCGCCGGCCTGCGAGGTTCACCTGTTGCTCGGGGTAGTGTTTTATTTAGGCACTCCCGGGTGAGTTCCTCCGGGCAGACTGCCTCTCACTCTGCTCCTCTGCTCGGTTCTGCCCCGCTTACCGGCCTGGATGTACATCCTCCCCAACTTCCTGGGTGTTGGACTTCCCTTCAGTTCGATTCTGTCCGTTCTGGTTGTTTATTTTTCGCTATTGAGTTCGTTGTTTAAACTCTCTGGTTGTGAGCGGCAGTGCAGTGCGTCCACCTATGCCGCCATCTTGGCGGAACTGCTAATTTTTTAGAGATTTTTTTAACTGAGAAATGGCTTTGACTTATTACAGTGAGTCCCTGGAATACCTCAAGAACTTGTTCTCCCTCTTTTGTAAAAGAAGTTTTAGAACGAATTAGGCCTATTTAATATGCTTAAAGTAGGGGTGTGAAAATCATTTTCACCAGGGGCCACATTAGCCTTGTGGTTGCCTTCAAAGGGCCAAAATAATTTAAAGACTGTATTAATGTAACTACTCCTTAACTGTTAAGAAGTTGAACTTACATTTGGACCTTTGAAGGCAACCACGAGGCTGATGTGGCCCCCAGTGAAAATGAGTTTGATACCCCTAATAAAGTACATTGGAAGCTTTTTCAAATAAAGAAATAATATGCATGTTCTATTTGTATATACATGTTTTTATTTTCTAGAGATTATATAAATTCTGATATACTTTCATTTTTAATTTTAGTTGTTATCTTAAAATGTTGCAGGAAATTGCAGAGCAAATTCCTTTGTCAATTGCACTATACTCAAGTCTGTAACCATGTCATTTTAAGTCTTGTCATTAATAAACAGTAATTTTTTTGCTCTAATTCATTTGCAAAAAAATATATTATGTGTTGGGAGGGGTTCATGGACAGGACTCTGACTTGTTTGGTTTGTATATTTCTGAAAATTAAGTTTTGTTTTGGAGGGGGTTTTGTGGGGGTGGGGGCTGGATTGTTTTTTCCTGGGGACCCTTTTCTTGCTGGTGAGTGTGTTCAAACTTCTTGTTCCCAGGTGTTTCCTCTGTGCTTCTCTGTGACCTGACAGTTTGGTAAAGTCACCACTTTTCTTCGATTAGGACCAACCCAAATGAACTCACTTAACATTCTTTCCCTAAAAACTATCAGTCCAAATACAGGCACGCTGTGAGCTAATGGGCCTTTAGACTTCAAATAGTGAATTTGGAAAACACATTTGAGCTCTTTTTTTAAATTGTTAAAAATTTTTTTCTTTATTTTATTGTTGTTCAAGTATAGTTGTCTGCATTTCCCCCTACCCAAGCCATCCCCACCTCCCTCCCCTGATTCCACCCCACCTTGGTTTTGTCGGTTTTGTCCATGTGTCCTTATAGTTGTTCCTGAAATCCCTTCCCACCTTTCCACCTCTTATCCCCTCCCATCTACCCTCTGGTTATTATCAGATTTTACTTAACTTCGATGTCTCTGGTTATATTTTGCTTGCTTGTTTGTTTTGCTGATTAGGTTCCACTTAAAGGTGAGATCAGACTTCTGACCAAGATGCAGGCATAAGTAGACACACTGTGCCTCCTCGCACAACCAAAAGAAGAACAGCAACAATTTAAAAACAAAAAACACCAAAACTGACAGAAAATCGAACTATATGGAATTCCTACAACCAAGGAGTAAAAGAAGACACATTCATCCAGACTGGTAGGAGGGGCAGAACATGGCAGCCAGGCAGAGAGGGCTCGCAGAAAGGCGGTGGCTGGTGAACCCAGGGAGGCAGCGGTTTGTGGAGTGGGGCGGGAAACACTGCAGATGGCCTGCAAGGCAGCGGCTGGCAGACCCAGCGAGGCTGGTGGAGCAAAACAGACCATGCAACCCAGGGTTCCAGTGCCTGGAAATAAAGCCGCAAACCACCAATTGAGAACACACCTGTGGGGGTTGAAGCGGCAGCAGGAGTAACTCCCAACCTCACAGGGGAGTTCATTGAAGAGACCCACAGGGTCCTAGAACGTATACAAGCCCACCCACCCGGGAATCAGCACAGAAGGGCCCACTTTGCTTTTGGGTAGTGGGGGAAGTGACTGAAAGGTGGCAGAGAGTGGAGCAAGCACCACTGTTCCCTCTCAGACCCCTTCCCCACAGACAATGTCACAATGCAATGACGTGGGTTACCCCGCCCTGGTGAACACCTAAGGCTCCACCCCTTATACATAACAGGCATGCCAAGAAAAAAAATGGCCCAAATGAAAAAACAGATCAAAGCTCCAGAAAAAATACAACTAAGGGATAAAGAGATAGACAACCTATCAAATGCACAGTTCATAACACTGATAATCAGGATGCTCACAGGATTGGTTGAATTTGGTCACAGATGAAAAAAATGAAGGCTATGCTAAGTGAAATAAAGGAAATTTACAGGGAACCAACAGTGATGGGAAGGAAACTGGGACTCAAATCAATGGTGTGGACCAGAAGGAAGAAAGAAACAATCAACCAGAAAAGAATGAAGAAACAAGAATTTTAAAAAATGAGGAGAGGCTTAGGAACTTCCAGGACATCTCTAAACATTCCAACATCCAAATTATAGGGGTACCAGAAGGAGAAGAGGAAGAGCAACAAATTGAAAACTTATTTGAACAAATAATGGAGGAGAACTTCCCCAATCTGGCAAAGGAAATAGACTTCCAGGAAGTCCAGGAAGCTCAGAGAGTCCCAAAGAAGTGGGACCCAAGGAGGAACACACCAAAGCACATCATAATGACATTATCCAACATTAAAAATAAGGAGAGAATCTTAGAAGCAGCAAAAGAAAAGTAGACAATTACCTACAAAGGAGTTCCCATAGACTGTCAGCTGATTTCTCAAAAGAGACCTTACAGGCAAGAAGGGGCTGGAAAGAAGTATTTGAAGTCATGAAAGGCAAGGACCTACATCCAAGATTACTCTATCCAGCAAAACTTTCATTTAGAATGGAAGGGCAGATAAAGTGCTTCTCAGATAAAGTCAAGTTCAAGGAGTTCATCATCACCAAACCCTTATTATATGAAATCTTAAAGGGATTTATCTAAGAAAAAGAAGATAAAAAATATGAACAGTAAAATGACAGCAAACTCAATTGTTAACAACCACACCTAAAGCAAAAGCAAACTAACCAGAACAGGACCAGAACCACAGAAATGGAGATCACATAGAGGCTTATCAACAGGGGAGTGGGAGGGGGAGAGAGGGGGAAAGGTACAGAGAATAAGTAGCATAATTGGTAGGTAGAAAATAGGGGGAGGTTAAGAATAGTATAGGAAATGTAGAAGCCAAAGAACTTATATTTATGACCCATGGACACAAACTAAAGGGGGGGAATGTGGGTGGAGGGGGCGTGCAGGGCAGAGAAGAATAAAGGGGGGAAATGGGACAACTGTAATAGCATAATAAAATATATTTAAAAATTAAATAAGGGTGAGATCATATGGTATTTGTCTTTCACCACCTGACTTATTTCACTTAGCATAATGCTCTCCTGTTCCATCCATGCTGTCACAAAGGGTAGGAGCTCCTTCTTACTTCCTGCTGCATAGTATTCCATCATGTAAATGTACCATAGTTTTTTGATCCATTCATTTACTGATCAGCACTTAGGTTCCTTCCAGCACTTCGCTATTGTAAATTGTGCTGCTGTGAACACTGGGGTGCATCGGTTCTTTCAAATTGGTGTTTCAGGGTTCTTAGGATATAATCCCAAAAGTGCAATTGCTGCATCAAAAGGCATTTCCATTTTTAGTTTTCTGAGGAAATCGCATACTGTTTTCCACAGTGGCCTCACCAGTCTGCATTCCCACCAACAGTGCACTACGGTTCCTTTTTCTCCACATCCTCTCCAACACTTGATGTTTGTTGATTAGTTTATGATGGCCATTCTGACCAGTGTGAAGTGGTATGTCACTGTGGTTCTAATGTGCATCTCTCTGATGGCTAGTGATGCTGAGCATCTTTTCATATGTCTCTGGGCCCTCTGTGTGTCCTCCTTCGAGAAGAGTCTGTTCAGATCTTTTGCCCATTTTTTAATTGGGTTGTTTGTCTTCCTGTAGTGGAGTAATGTGAGTTCTTTATGTATTTTGGAGATCAAACCCTTTTTCAAGGTATCGTTGGGAAATATGTTTTCCCATACATATGGTTCTCTTTTAATTTTAATGCTCTTTTCTTTAGCTATGCAAAAGCTTTTTATTTTGATGCAGTCTCATTTATTTATTCTTTCCTTTATGTCTCTTGTTCTAGGGGACAAATTCGTGAAAATACTGCTATGTGCAATATCTGAGATTTTCCTGCCTATGTTCTCCTCTAGGACTTTTATGGTGTCACAACATATCTTTAAGTCTTTCATCCACCTTCAATTTATTTTTGTGTATGGTGTAAGTTTGTGTCCAAGTTTCATATTTTTTGTATATAGCTGTCCAGGTCTGCCAACACCATTTGTTGAAGAGGCTATTTTTACTCCATTTTATGCTTCTTCATCTTTTGTCAAAATTTAACTGACCATAGACACTTGAGTTTATTTCTGGGCTCTTTAGTCTATTCCATTGGTGTCTGTGTCTGTTCTTATGCCAATAACAGGCTGTTTTGATTACAGTGGACTTGTAATATAGTTTTATATCAGGTATTGTGATCCCTCCTCCTTTTTTCTTCTTTCTCAAACTTGGTACAGCTATTCAGGGTCATTTATGGTTCCACATAAATTTTCCAAATGTTTGTTCAATAGCTGTGAAATATGTCATTGGTGCTTTAATGGGACTTTGTAAAATCTATAAATTGCTTTGGGTAGTATGGACATTTTGATGATGTTAATCCTTCCAATCCAGGATCTTGGCACCTGCTTCCATTTGTCTGTGCCTCCATAATTTCTTTCTTCAGTGTTGTGTAGTTTTCTGAGCACAGGTCTTTTACCTCCTTGGTTAGGTTTATTCCTATGTACTTTATTTTTCTTGTGCTATATTAAATGGCATTCCGCCCCCCCATTTCCATTTCTGATATTTTGTCATTGGTGTACAAAAATGCCTTTGATTTCTGTATTGACTTTGCATCCCACTGTTTTGCCAAATTCACTTATCAGGTCGAGTACTTTTTTTGGTGGAGTCCATAGTATTTCTATGTACACTATCATGTCATCAGCAAACAATGACAGTTTTGCTTCCTCCTTTCCAATATGGATGCCTTTTATTTATTTTTCTTGTCTGATTGCTGTAGCTAGGACTTCCAATACTATGTTGAATAGGAGAGGTGAAAGTGGACATCCTTGTCTTGTTCCTGATCTTAGTGGGAAAGATTTTAGTTTTTGCCCATTGAATATGATGTTGGCTATAGGTCTATCATATATGGTCTTTATTATCTTGAGGAAGGCTTCCTCTACTCCCACTTTGCTGAGTATTTCTATCATAAATGGGTGCTGTACCATATCAAATGCTTTTCCAGCATCTATTGAAATGATCATGTGATTTTTGTCTTTGCTTTTGTTTATGTGATGTATTATGTTTATTTTATTTTATTTCTTTTTTTAAAGATTTTATTTATTTTTAGAGAGAGGGGAAGGGAGGGAGAAAGAGAGGGCAAGAAACAGCAATGTATGGTTGCCTCTGACATGGCCCTCACTGGGGACCTGGCCTGCAACCCAGGCATGTGCCCTGACTGGGAATCGAACCGGGAGCCTTTGGTTCCCAGCCCATGCTCAATCCACTGAGCTATACCAGCCAGGGCTGTATTATGTTTATTGATGTGCAAATATTGTACCATCCTTCCATCCCTGGGATGAATCCCACTTGATCATGGTGTATGATCTTTTTAATGTATTGCTGGATGCAGTTTCCTAATATTTTGTTGAGGATTTTAGCATCTGTGTTCGTCAGTGATATTGGCCTGAAGTTTTCTTTCTTTGTTGTGTGTTTATCTGGTTTTGAGATTAGGATGATGCTGGCTTCATAAAAAGAGTTTGGGAGTCTTCCACCTTCTCGTATTTTTGGAATAGTCTGTGAAGAATAGGAGTTAATTCTTCCTTAAATGCTTTGTAAAATTATCTTGTGAAAATATCCAGTGTAGTGCTTTTGTGTGTCAGGAGTTTTTTTTATTACAGCTTCAATTTGGTCAGCTGTTATGGGTCTGTTCAGGCCTTCTGCTTCTTCTTCATTCAATTTTGGAAGATTATATTTTTTCAGAAATTATTCCATTTCACCTAGGTTTTCAACTTTCTTGTCATATAGTTCTTTGTAGTAATTTCTTATAATCCTTTGTATTTCTGTGGTATCAGTGGTAATCTCTCCCCTTTCATTTCTGATTCTGTTTATTTGGGTCCTTTCTCTTTTTTTCTTTATGAGTCTGCTTAAAGGCTCATCAATTTTGTTTATCTTTTCAAAGAACCAGCTCCTGGATTCATTGATCCTTAGAATTGTGCTTTTAGTCTCTATGTGCTTTAATTCTGCTCTGATCTTGGTTAACAACCTTTTCCACTCACTCTGGACTCAGTTTGTTGTTGTTCCTCCAGTTCTTATAAATGTAGGGTTAGGTTGTGTATTTGAAATGTTTCTGTCTTTTTTAGGTAGGCTTGTATAACTATAAATTTCCTCCTCAGAATCACTTTTGTTGTATCCCATAAGATTTGAACTGTTTTGTGTTCATTTCCATTTCTTTCTGGAAAGTTTTTTATTTCTTCCTTGATTTCATTATTAACCCATTCATTCCTTAATAGCATGCTATTCAATCTCCATAAGTTTGAGTGGTTTTGAGTTTTTTCCTCGAGGTTTATTTCTAATTTCAGACCCTTGTGGTTGAGAAAATGCTTGATATGATTTAAATTTTCTTGAATTTGTTTAGGCTTGTTTTGTGTCCTATCTTATGACCTATATTTGAAAATTTCCATGTGTATTTGAAAAGAATGTGTATTTTGCTTCTTTGGGATGAAATTTCTATATATATCCACTGAGTCTGTTTGATCTAGGGCATTGTTCAATGCTGCTATATCCTAGTTGATATTTTGTTTGGAAAATCTATCCATTTCTGTCAGAAGCTGTTCAGGTCCCCTAGTGTAAGTGTGTCACTGTCTATATCTTTCTTGAAGTCCTCCATGATTCTGCTTATATATTTGGGTTCTCTTATGTTGGGTACATACATGTTTACAATGTTTATGTCTTTTTGATGGATTCTTCCCTTGAGTATTATGAAGTATCCTTCAGTTTCTCTTTTTATAGCTTTTGTTTTCAAGTCCATCTTGATTGATATAACTGTTGCAGCTTTTTTTTCCTGTCAGTTTGCTTGGAATACTTTTTTTCCAACCATTCACTTTCAGTCTGTGTAGGTCTTTTGTTCTGAGGTAGGTTTCTTGTAGACAGCATATGTGTCCATCATGTTTTCTTATCCATTCATCTTCTCTGTCTTTTGACTAGAGCACTTAAGCCATTAACATTTAAGGTTATTATTGATAGGCCCTTATTCCTTTTTCCCCTTTGTACCTGTGTTCCTCTCTCTCTCACTATTTTCCTTTGTCTTCTTAGAGCAGTCCCTTTAGCATATCTTGCAGTGCTGGTTTCATAGAGGTGTATTCTTTCAGCCTTCTTTTTTTGGGGAAACTCCTTATTTCGCCTTCTGTTTTAACTGAGAGCCTCGCTGGGTAGAGTAGTCTTGGCTGGCTGCCTTTGCTTTTCATTTCTTGGAATATTACTTGTTGCAAATTCTGGCCTGAAGAATTTGTATGCCATGGCAGGTCACATGAATAAACTCATACAGAATACACTGGACTAGGAAAATCCGGGACCACACGACCCCTCCCTTATGATATGGGAGAGGCCCTGAGTGTCGTGTTGACTGGCTTTTTATTGCTGTTCTAGGGGACATTACATCAGAATGGTATTCATTAACCATGTGTAGATTGTAGATTCACTTTATGTGGTAGACAGCCCAGAAGGTACATCAAAAGGATTATGCACAGACAAGAGGTATGGCTGAACTTTGAAAGGATTAGCATCGGTCTAAGAAAGCTAGATAAGCATTAGCATTTGTTCTTTTGATCCAGGGAGAGAGAGATTTTAGCAAGAGCAAGTTTTAATTCTAAGAAATAGACTATCCTGATTCCCACAGGAAATTCCGCTGTCACACACGTGGGGCCTGCTTGCCATCCCATGTTCCACAGAAGTTTTTCTCACATGAAACATTATAGCTACACTTCCCATGGTGGGATGTATGAATTCCCTTTATTACTTACCAATCTCTGGCTTGTAGAGTGTCTGTTGAGAAATCAACTGCTAGCCTTGTCTGAGGTCCTTTATATGTTACTTCTTGTTTCTTCCTTGCAGCTTTTAATATTATCTCTGTCTTTAAAACTTGGCATTTTTTTAAATTATAATATGTCTTGTAGTAGGCGTGTTTGGGTTCATCTTCGTTGGGACCCTCTGTGCTTCCTGAAGTTGCATGGATTTTCCCCTCTCCAAGTTCAGAAAGTTTTCTGTCATTGTTTTTCCAAATGAGTTTCTATCCCTTGCTTCTTTTCTTCTCCTTCTGGTGTTTTATGATTTGAATGTTGTTTCATTTCATGCTGTCTTGAAGTTCCCTTAAGCTACCTTCATATTTATTAGTCTTTTTTCATGCAGCTTCTCCACCTTGGTGTTTCTTTCTACCTTGTCTTCCTGTTCACTAATTGGGTCCTCTGCTTCATCCAGCCTGCTTATAATTCCTTCTAGTGTGTTTTTGTATTTCAGATATTGTAGTCTTCATTTCTTCCTGGTTCTTTTTTATAGTTTCTTTTTCCTTTTTTCATACTGTTGTAGTTTTCACTCAGTTCCTTGTAGGTGTCTCTGAGTTCCTTGAGTGTCCTTATACCCATTCTTTTGAATTCTGTATCTGATGGTTTGCTTGCCTCCATTTCATTTACCTCTTTTAGTGGGAATCTTCCATTACTTTCAATTGCACTTCCTTTTTTTTGTCTACCCATTTTAGGTGACTCTTTTTGTTTGCGTCTGTGATTCCTGATGCTCCGCTTTGCTAACTGTCTTCATTGGGTGAACTTCTATGATAGGATCTCTGTGGAACTCAGTGGTATGGTATCTTTGATCTCCTTCTCTGGATTCTCTAGGGTTGCCCTTTCTTTCATTTGTGTATGTTCTCTTATTGTACTTGGGTTTTAATTGTATGTGGCTCCTTTTTGGTGGGTTTTCTCCTCCAGTGGGTTTACTGGTATCACAACTCCCACCTTATCTTGTATGTGATAAGGGGCAGGGCAAAGTTGAAATGGATTATGACAGTGGGAGATTATTCTATGGGATTTAATGTACCAACAAGTAGAGAACAGACAGGAGGTCCTTTGGAGAAGTACAGCAATAACCGTGATATTTCACCCAACTAGCCACTTTTTATGAAAAGTTAAAAAAGATGAGACTCTTATCAGAGGGAAAAAAAGAATGTGAGCTGACTCTAGAAAACAGAGTGCTTATGTGAGGTTAGATGGTGAATGTAAAGGATAAAAACTTGGTGTAGTATGCAAGAGAATAAAGTTAAGCCCAACAGTAATAAAGCTCAGGGAGATAGTGAAATGGACCAAGACCAGGGAAGGGTACTGTATGGGATTTGAAATACCAATCATATGACAAGAAATATATAATCTGAATAAAAACAATAAAAAATAAAAGATCAAGAGTAGTGTGCTATTGGAATATGAGTGAAATGAAAGAAGAAAAATTAAAATGCCATATGAAGGAGGAAGTAAAGAAAATCAATGAAACTATGAAATCAAACAAATAAAAAAAGCTAAACAGAAAGAAGAGAAATTAAAAAAATAAAAGTAAACAATAAAAATAACACAAAAATAAAATAAAAAATAAAATGAAATTTCTAAAGTCTAGCAAAGTGAAATTTGTCTGAGCTATTGGTGTTAGCCTTCTAACTTATTTCTGGATCTAAGTTTGGTCTTCTCACACATCTAGGTCTTTTTGTCTTACACGGGGTGGGGGGTGGAAAAACCTCTTGCTGACTTTAAACCTGCTGAGCTGGTTTTGCTGTTTTCCTGGATGCTGTGGGTAGGGCATGGCTGGGCTCCCTTGTTTTTTTGTTTTTTTCTTTTCCCCTTTCCTATGTTTTCTCAAGGATGGGGGCATGATTTGGGCTAAAATATTCATGGGTGTTCAGTTTCGGGCACATACCTTCAGAGCGTCCTGTGGCTCACAAGGTCCAGTATGTGTGTGCACCAGGCCAGTGCCTCTAATCCACCTCATTGCACAACCCTTTGATTAGTCCATGAAGTGCACTGAGTGAGAGAAAATTGCACCCCTCCTTCTCCCTCTTTGTTGGCCTGGGCCTGCGTGCACAAAGTCCCTTCAGGACAGTTAAGTTCCCCTATTGAATTAAGTCTCTTTGGGCCCTGCTACCTCTCTGAGCCTCACGTCCCCCTTTCTCCCTCTTCACTGGCCTTGCTGCTTGGCCAGACAGGTCCTTGCACAGAGGCTGAGAGCCTTTTTTTTTTTTTTTTTTTAAGCAAATTCCCCTTGCTTGTGCCAGGCTATTCCTATCAAGCACCCAGCTTTCCACACACCCCAACTCTGACCAGTCCAGAGACTATCTGGGTCACGGCCAGTCATGGCCTTTCTCTTCTCCCATCTCCAGGTGTCACCTGGCTCCTCAATTTTGATGGTACTGTCCAAGCCAGTGACCACAGTCCCAGCTGGGATACTTGGCTCATTGTCTCTTTCTGTGTCTTTATCCCCCCCATCGATTGTAAGCATCCATGTCTCTCCTGGCATGGGAGTGCAAACTGCTACTTAAGGAGGGAGGGAGCTGCAAAGTCACAATCACTGACCAGCTTTCCTCCAAAGCAGCCACAGCAGCCAGGGTCTCTGGGGCAAGGCCCAAGGACCCTCCTATCAGCCCACAAAATCTCCTTACTGACCATTTTTAAGCATCCTCTGCAACCTTTGGTTTCCAAACTTCGTTAGCTGGAATTCTGTTGGTTGTTCAGTCTGTTTTTCGGAAGATTGGCTAGGTATCCCAGTTGGGTGCAGGAGCAAGTAGGTTCTTCTCACACCTACCTCACCACCATCTTCCAGGATCTCCGTGAGCTGACTCACAAAGCAGAGTGCTTATGTGAGATTAGACGGAGGAGAAATAGTAAGAGTAAGAGATAGAATCTTGTTGTAATGTGTGAAAAATAAAGTTAACCACAGCAATAATAAAGCTCAGAAAGATTGTGAAATGGATTAAGACCAGGGCAGGGTATTGTCTGGGATTTAGAAAAACAATGGTATGATAAGAAATATATAATCTGAATAAAAAGAATAAAAAGTAAAAGATTAAGAGTCATGCACTATTAGAATACATGTGAAGTGAAAGCAGAGAAATTAAAATGCAATATAAAAGGAAGAATCAAGACAAGAAATCAAACAATGAAATCAAACAAAACAAAAAGACTAATTAAATGGAAAGAAGAGAAAAAATATGCAAGTTCTGAAGGATAGCAAAGTGAAATTTGTCTCAGCTCTTGGTGTACAACTTCTAACTTCTTTCTGGATTGTCTCTCCACTGCAGTTGCTCTTGCACTTTTTGTAACATTGGCCTTGAAGTGATCAAAACAAGCAAAGCTGGTTTTTTAAGTAATCCTCCAGGCCTTCATGACTAGGCTTTTTTAAACCATATTTTCATGCCTTCTTCATTCATCCATCTAGTTTCATGCACATGGGCAATAACTCCACTTGGAATCTTTTATTTCAGAAATATTTTTCTTTTAAAGGTGATCATAGGTGATAGCTTGGTGCCATCTGCACAACAGACTAGAACAGTGAAATGTGTTTTCTCATGATCACTAGTTCTAACAGCCATGGCCTTTGCTCCTTTGATTCTGAGGCAGCAGACAGCATAGGAAGAACTCTGACACTGCACTGCTGTTACTGACCAGCATCTAGCATCCTGGTTGCCAGGCAACACCTTTTACCACTTAGGTAGAATAAATAGTAAACCGAGTCAGGAAGGAGGAAGGAGACACGTATCACATACTAACTCAGCAGTCCTGAGCCTGGTCTGATAATATTGCCAGGTGTTCCAATATCACAAGAAACACTATGTTAGCAGGAAAGAAGGGAAGTCCTTGAAATTCTATGTAGACTATCTGGGAAAGAAAGCCTTGAAACTGTGCTTTCATCCCAAGGCCTGGAATGTGGGAGAAGGTCCACGGTGCCCAAAGCAGCCCATAAAACAACTTTGGTTAATTGTCTACCTCTGGTCACTGTCTGTTTTACAAGGGAGTCTCTGATGCTTACAGAAAGAGCGCATAAATAACTTTTGAAAATACCCCAATTTTAATTAACTGCCTCCTGTCAGGTATTTGTTTTACAACAAGGTGAATAAATGGGGTCTGGAGCAAGATAAGAATTTGGGCTAACAGACCCCCATACATACCTAAGGTAGTCACATTCCCCCAGGAAAGCTGGCACTACATTTACCCATTAATCAATATGTAACTTTTTTTCTCCTATCCCACCAACTATACAAGTCCTCAGAACACAGGACTCACTCTCTCTCTTTCAGGGGCTCAGGGAGCTCTTATCACTCTTGTTTCTCTGGCCACCCGGCCTCAGGCTGCCTGGGGGCTTGCCACCTGGTCTTCAGCTGCTCTCATTTTTGCAGCCCTGCTCTGCCCTGAAACTTTGCCTTTCACCCCCCACTCTACCTGGTCCTGTTTTCGTCCATGGGATCGGGTCACTAATAAACTGATTACACACTAATAGATTTGCTGGTTTGTAACTCTTTACGTGTCAGCAAGAAGAACCAAGTCTTTTCCATCAACAATCCCTCAGTTCTGTTGGATGGCAAATCAAATGTGAGTGGGACCTCATCATACTGGTGATTTGGAACAGCTCAAGGTTGTAAGTCTTTTGACGATTGACATCTTAAGGATGAAATTCCAAAACTTGTTTCTTAAAGGCTGCTGGAAGTTTGGGGGTAAGTTTTGTTCATGTCCTCACACTCAAAACTGCTCTCTTCATAAAGTTTTAACCATTTAGGTGTCCCTAAGAAATCAATTTTTTTCCCCTTACAGCCTTTTACCTTCTTCGTGTGTCATCTTGGCTGAAACAGAGATTCCAGTTTGATGCTGCTCCAGAATCCAGATCTTCACCTCCTGCTCTACCTCTGGCCACCTTGGAGGTTTCCCTTGCATTATCTTCTTCTGTCTTGGCATCTGAAGAAGCTTTTCTTCCTGTTGCCTCCACAATCTGATGATACTCTCTGTGGGAGATCCAAAGTGTGACTTGGCAGCTCTGTTGCCATGCTTTTTAGCATATTTAATAACTTTTAGCTTAAAGCTTTCAGTGTACAAAAACTATTTTGACATTTTTCAAGGTATTTTCCAATATCCCGCCTACAGTGTATGAAGAGAAATGTCACACTGTTCACCTTATGGTAATAAAATTGGCATCACCTATATTATCAGGTGGATAATAATTGGCATCATCTCTCTTATCAAGTTGATAATAATCAGCACCATCTACATTACACCATGGATAACAATATGTTTCTCTTAGTTTCATTTCCTTGAATCATTGGCCGAAACTGCTTTTGTTGCAGGTTCATCATAAGTTCAACAAAACCAATTATCATATTCCAGGTTTTTATTTTACACATGAATATCATTATTGCTTTCTAGAGTTACACTTTTAATACACAAGCAAAAATAAATGAATTAAAAACATGTATATAGATACGGAATTAGTACAACCCATGTATAATGTGCATCCTTATTTTTCCTTCAGAAATTTGGGCAAAAATGTGTGCGTTATACATGGCAAAATATAGTATCTTAGAACCAAAACAGTTTTACTATTACCAAGGGAAATAGACAGAGGTTCCTTATATTTAGGCCTTCATGGTTCACAGAGATGTCCCTAAGCTACATGCTGTTGGTAAACTGGTAAAATGTAGCCAGAGGGAGAAAACATTTTAAAAATGGATAAATGCGTTTGTCAGTCCTTTAAAAACATTTTAATGACTACCCAATTCTTAAGTTATTAAGAGTAACTGCCTTTGTTTTATGAATGAAGTCTTTATAGGGCCAAAGGTGTGGCTCCAGCACATGAAAGCCCACCAAATCCTTTTACCTGTCCAAAACCTCCTCTCTTCATCTTTAAAAACTTATGGATAATTGACTTTGTGAAACCAAAGTCCTTCTAAGAGAAGCTTTTCCTACCCTATATTTTTGAAATGGAAATACCTGGTCTTCTTCAGGAACTCTTGTCTAGGCCATCTTTTAAAATACAAATCTTGTGGAGATAATTATTATTTTTTAATATATTTTATTGATTATGTTATTACAGTTGACCCATCTACCCCCCTTTCTTCCCCTCCACCCCCACCTCCCCATCCCCTGCCCTTTAGTTTTTGTCCATAGGTCATACACATAAGTTCTTTGTCTTCTACATTTCCTATACTATTCTTAACCTCCCCCTGTCTGTTTTCTACCTACCATTTATGCTACTTATTGTCTGCACCTTTTCCCCCTCTCTCCCCCTACCACTCCCTTGTTGATATCCCTTTGTGCATGCTTTTTATGACAAAGAGGCTGTAGAGTAGTTTTGGAGCTATAGATAAATGTCTTGTGCTTTACTGGAGATGTGTTTATTGAAAGTGAGAATGTGTTTGCCAATAGAGAAACCTATGTGTTTAAAGGTCATCAGATGTGTTCATAAAAGTCAATCTAGGGAATGTTGGTTCCTTACTTTTTGGTCATTATTGGAAATTGAGGTTTCTAAAAGTTAAAAGTTCAAATTATGTTGAAATAAATCATGGTTTTAGTAACAGAAGGTAAGGCTGCCCTCTAGACAAGCAGTCACCCTATACAACTGTTCCCAGGTGACATGTGGGACATGGGGTCCAATGAATGAGGAATTGATCACTCCTGACATCTGAAGGGACCCTTTCCTTCCTCTTTGGTGCTCTGGTTATCGGTAAGGCCACTCTCAGGGCATGAGGTAAACACATCCATGGGTCAAATGGGCTTTCTCTCTCAGACCTGCTTTTTTTCTCTCTCTCTGCCAGTGTGGCTCTCTCAAGTGGTCTTTCTATTGAGTCCCCATCTGAGTGGAATCTTAGGGTATCTCAAGAAGATTCCCAGGGAATCTAGCTGGTGTTCTCATCATTGGTAAGGTCACCCTTAGGCATGGGGTAAACACATCTATCTTTTTGTATTTTTCTACTGGTGTGAACTATAACTCCTGGTCCTCTATCTGAAGAATTTATCTTCTGTCACCAGGTTTCTGACCTTTCTAGGGGCCAAAGAAACCCCACCCAGGCTCTTTCTTACTGCTGGATTCCTTGGAGCTGAGAATATCTTTATTTCCACCATTCTTTTATAGTCCTTGAAGGTTTTATTGAGAGTCTCAGCAGGTCTTCTTGCTTGGTATTTAACACTTTCCACCCCTTTCCCAGTCTTCCTAAAAATTGTCAAAAGCAAATGAGAAAAATCCTGTGCTTTCTCTACAAAAATTATTAATTCAGATTATGTGTGCTGTCTTTATGTGTTTAGTCTTCATATGTATGGTCTTCATGTGATATGTGTTTGTGTATTACATGTAGTGCATTTTCTGCCTCTGGATGGCATAACTAGGGTGCAATATTTTATTGGCCTAAAGATATTAAGTGCCTACTGGTGTATAAATTAAGGATGATCCTATGTTCTGGACAAAACAGATTTTGATATTAAAATCTGTTTTAACTTTAATTAATATCTTTTAAGTGTTATTAGCAAAAATGTGTTGTTTTACAAAACATTTATGTTATAATCATTTGGTTAAGTATATTTGACAACCTTCAAAAAGTTTAAATTTTAAAAAGTGAGAAATTACTTTGAGTTATTCCAGTGGGACCCTGGAATACCTCAAGGATTTATTCTGTCTCCTTATAAAAGAGAAGTTTTTGAAATAATTAGGCCTATTTAATTTGCTCAAAATTACATGGGAAGCTTTGCCAAAGAGAATAACTGTATTCTACTTGTATACATGTA
>PVJI01014365.1:0-44396 GCA_004026765.1 Micronycteris hirsuta
CAATGAAGTTTAAGAAAGAAAACTTCATTCTTTCTTTTTTTACACATTTTACTTACTTTTTTCAAAATATTTTCAATAAATCAGAATTTTTACATATTTTATTACTTTTATTTTAATTTCCAGTGATTTTTCCAGTATTTGTCTGTTTAAAATTTAAGAAAAATAATTCAGTATACATTTTATAGTAAATCACAAAAAGGTTCATTGAAAAAAAATATGTAAAACTAAAGTTATCCTAATTTTACTGAATGTTGCCATTTACACAAAACATTAGCAAAAATGGCCCGCTCCAACTGCTAGTTTGCGATCAACGCTCCCCGCATACAATGGGATACAAGTTCCCTGATGACCCTTCCCCTCCTTTTCCCCATTATCTCCTCCCACCTCCTCTCTGGTTACTGTGAGTTTGTTCTTTATTTCCATGTTTCTAGTTGTATTTTGCTTGCTTGTTTGTTTTTGAATGAGCAAAGAAACCATGGAATCTCAAACCAAAGAATCTTTTTTGATGAAATTATTTTAAAATAAACTGAAACTTCTCTTTGCTATCTTTTAAGTCTGATCTATTTACAGTCAGAGGAGGGTTCATGATCAGTGTTTTCTAAAAGCTGGTCAGTGGTGCAGTGAAATGGACTGCAAAATGTACTTTGTCATTGGGTAAAATTAACTCAATTTAAAAAGTTGTTCTTATTTTTTTGAAGTTACTTTTCTTGCCATGTTGCTGTTAGAAAGACCTTTATTTTATAGAATTATAAATTTTAGATTCTTCAAACTGTAGATTATTTTACCTTACTTAATTTTTTTTAATGGGTCATCAATTGTTTTGTTGTTGATAGTGAGCTTTGTTTTCTGTTTTGACTCTACATGTATTTAAAATATAAAAGTCAGGCCACTGACCTAAATGATAGCGAAAGACCTTAGACTAATGATGTATTTGAATTGTTCAGTGTGTGCAGGTATAGTACATCTGGTTCTTTACTTTAAGACCCAGGATTCATTGCATATAATGGTGAAGGATGCAGAACCGCTTGGAATATACCCAATGCTCAAGAGAAAGACAATAACTGAAAAAAAATTTTTTTTGTTCAACTATACAACAATAATTGCCCTCAGGGAGCAAGTTTGTATATTACTTCAAGTGAACACAGCATTCTCCCTGGCATTTGTCATTGTTCTACCAAAGAACAAGCTACTGAAGAGGCTGAAGGGCATTTATGATGTCCTGAATTAGATGTGCAGCCACAGACATCATGGTGACTGGCCTCCTAACCTGGCCCCGGTTCCTTCCCTTGGCATGACCCTTTGGCTACCTGGTAAGTGGAAAAAGTCCTAAATCAGGAAGAAGAAAACATGAGTTCAACTCCAGATACCATCTCTACTATATCAAGTCTCAATTTCTCCACCTACAAAATAGTAATAATAACAACAACAACAACAACACTAATAAATTCTCTATAGGGTGAAAAGGGGTTTTGAAAAAGTATAAAAACTAGACTAACTATTGTACTTGAGCTGGCATAACTCACCTCAAACCAAACTAATTTTTACAGATAAACACAAGGAAAAGACACACTAAAGATACAGAGCACACTCACTCAGAGGAGGTGAGTTCCAAAAGTTCACTATGTGGAATGAGCACAGGGCCTGAAATAAATCACGGGTCCCGGTGTGGCCGTAGGAGCAGCACCAGGAAACTTGTTTAGAAAAGCAAATTCTGGGGTCCTACCCCAAGTCTCCTGAATCAGTAACTGGGGTGGGACCCAGGCACTGGTGTTTCATAAGCCCCACCCTTCCTCCAGGTGAGCCTGACAGGCTCAAATTTAGACGCCACGGGCCTATGCCTTTAAGATGACCAGATGCTTTTCATCTGCAGCTAGACTTCAGAGAGTCCGTAAGTCCATGGAAGTCATGTTTGTCTATGTTCATTCTCCTTCTCTAATTTTCCTTTTTTCTACAGTGCACATGTGTTTGTTTTTAGTGTTGCACTAACACTAGAAAGTAGTGCACATAACATGTTAGTTATTTTCCTAAAATATCAGGCAAATGGATACTTTTATAAACTTTTCATAATGTTGCTATGTTTATAAAATTAAAAAGGCAGAAAGCTATGTGATTCAGTTTGGCACAATTCCCATCCAAAAATGGCTAATGATTTAAAAAATATATTTGACATTAAAAAATATTATTTACCATGATTTATATTCTCTAAATTTGGAAAAGCTGTCATGTTACTAAAACAGTCTTAGACACTTTCTGAGAGAGTCTCTGGACTTTTGCCGTCTGGTTCTGATGTTCCCGCAAAGCAGCAGCTCCGGGCCCACTGCTCCCCTCTGAAACAACGTGGGTTCCCTTACGGGCCCGCTGTCAAAGGGAGGCAAGTGGATGGGAATAGAGTGAAAAATAGAAGAAAGTATAGAGGAGATATTAAGAGAGGTATGTAGAGAGGAAGTAAAGGTCACTCAGAAATAAGAAGGGCGATAAAAAAGTAGCAAAGGGATAATAAAGGGAATATTTGGCACACTGTCTCTGAGTTTGAGGAAATAAAAATGCCACAAGAAAGTGAATATTGCATTGTAATTCCTAGGTCCAAGAATGTCTAAAGATGGCTTCTCTAAGAATGAGATTTGCAATAAAGCCTACAATTACTGCTGAAGGAAGATCTAAGTACACCTTAGCCACTTGTATGGAAACTGCTCAGGTTTGGAGAAAACCATTTTAAAATGACCACTTTGTTGTAGATGTTTCTACTATTTGCTTGTGGCTTCTTTCCTAATTAAAAGTCTCAGCCTTGGCTGGTGTGGCTCTGTGGCCTGAACGCCAGCCTGTGAACCAAAAGGTCACAGGTTCGATTCCCAGACAGGGCACATGCCTGGGTTGCCGGCCAGGTCGCCAGTTGAGGGTGTGTGAGAGGCAACCAATCAATTTATCTCTCACATTGATGTTTATCTCCCTCTTTTCCCCTCTCTCTAAAAGTGAATAAATTAAAAAACCCACACAATGTGTGGGTTTTTAAAAGTAAAACAAAAAGTCTCAGAAATCTCAACGAGTCATGGATTTATGCCGTGCAGATAAACTTGAGAGGTTGAATCTAGGATCCTCATGACTCTCAGAATAAGCTGCATTTTAAAATTTATGAGTTATTTCTTTTTCTCTTCCTCCTCTGTATTTTGTAATTAGCCCATTTTTTCCATCCCCCCTGAAATTTTCCATCCTTTCATTTTCTCCTGTTTTTCTTTTATATTTCCACTTTGTCATTCATTATCTAAAAAGCTAACTCATCCACTCTTCACGTTTCCTCTCCTCTTTTCCCTGTGTGTGTTACATTTATTGCATTATTTGATATTTGACATGATCACATGACTTATCCAAACCAGGGTCCAGAGCGAACAGAACTGTTTATAATGAGGTGGGAAACAGTGACGCGTGAATTAGGGCCGTCTCAGGGAGACGGGGAGATGTGGAATGTGTGTGATGGGAGAAAGGCAGGATTTAGTTTCATTTCTTGTTCTGCCACTTTCTAGTTTTGGACCATGGGAGAAGCCACTCAACTGCTTCACGTTCAAGTTTTCCATCCATCCGTTGGAATAACTGGCTACAAATGTCAAAGCCGTACACATATTAGTTACAATTATTATTGGAGATGTCAGGCCCTCCTTTCTACTTATGTTGCATTTTAGGATTGTCCCCCTCAACACAAAAATTCATGGGTTTTTAAAGGGATGATAACAGTAATGCTTGTTTAAAGAGCATTTCAATTCACTTATTGCTCTTGGCTGGTTAGCCTTCGCCAGCTCTCCCTTAGAGAATATTGCAAGTTCAGGACAAACTCTGCAACCCTACACTTAATCAAAGCACATTTGCTAAAGCTGTTCATCAGTCTATGTGAACCTGCTTTGCACAGTTCTTGAGATAGGGGCTCAACTTCTCTGAAACCAGCTTTATTAAAGGGTTCCTCACTGGTTTTGTTTGAATATCTGGGTTGTGAGGGAAAGCAATATGTATACATACTAATAAGTGCAGGACTTACTGGGACTTTCTTTTAGTTTCTGAGCAACTAATAGTCTGGCATTGCTGAATGCAGAAGTAAATGAAACACATACAGCAGGATTTTGACACTCCTAGGTTACAAACTATGTGAAACCCTACCCTAAAAGTGATGCTTAAGAGTTGTAAACATTTCATTCAACATTTATTTGCAAATGATATCTTCATTTGGAATTGTATTCTCCAACCCAGTTCGCATGGAGTTTGGAAATGAAATTTATAGATATAATAGGTATAGTATTGCAAATTTATTTTATATGTCACTTGACTCATTTTTTTCCACTATTAAGAGAGTTAGTAAACTATGCCTCTCCAATCTTGTGGTATGTCTTCTTCAACCAAGAATCTCTCCAAATGGGATCCATCTAGAAATCCAACTAGATACTAGCAGACAGGTAGTTGTCAAAATCTACTCATATGACAGGAAAGAAAGAATATAAATTGTAACTATACGAAAAATTAACTTTCTTGCTGTCGTGTGTTTGTAGTGCCTTTTGTACATGTAGCTACGTCACACGGGTGAGACTGGGTGTATACACAGAGCCACCAATTCATTCTGACGTGACTATATAAAAACGTTTTTTGATTGGGCAGTCACTAAGACTCTCTTTGCAGGCCACGCTGAAAAAATTCCAGACTTGCTTCCAATATATTACAATCTTCTAGTTCTGACTTTAGTGGATAATTCACAGTCTGTTGGAGAAAAAATATGGCATGACAGCTAGACCAGACTTATGATCTCAAAGCCTCAGACTGCAGTAGAAGTAGGTGCGGCAGTTTCAGTGCGTTCCTCCGAGCTCTGGCTACACATTATCTGCAGGTGTTCTCACAACGCACTCGGAAGTTTTTCAGTTCATTGAGACTTCTAAGTTTCTAGGGTCAGGAGAGGGGCCGTGTTCTATAATTAATAGTTCGGTTCACAAACAGATAGTTGTTAGTGGAAGAAGTAAATAAATACATGCTAGGTAATACATTTTGATGTTAATGGCAACATTAAAAAAATACAACTTTCAGCTTCCTTTCTATTTATCCTTGAGGGCTTTATTTTAGTTTTGATGCCTTAGGAATCATCAAATTACCACAAAACATTAAAAAATAAAATATAACCAATATAAATATTACAATGCTATATTCTTTAAAATGCATCCTTCATGGAATGAAAAAGAAAACATATATTTTCTGTCATTACACGTAAAAAAATCATCAAAAATCAAAGCACTTCATGAACTGTTCTTAAAAGATGACTAATCTAGCCCTGGCTGGTGTGGCTCAGTGGAATGAGCGCGGGCTGGGAACCAAGCGGTCCCGGTTCAATTCCCAGTCAGGGCACATGCCTGGGTTGCAGGCCAGGTCCCCATGAGGGCCATGTGAGAGGCAACCATACATTGCTGTTTCTCTCCCTCTCTGTCTCCCTCCCTTCCCCTCTCTCTAAAAAATAAATAAATAAAAAATCTTAAAAAAAATGACTAATCTGTCAGAATATAAATTAGCAATGCTGCCACTTGTCAGATGATCTAATTTCTTTATAGTTCATATGCTAACTGCTGTCACAGTGTCTTGGCGTTATAACAATGATGACATTATGGGGATAAGACCACATGCCAGAGTAATTCTGACTAAAATGAAAATTTCAAAAAAATTTTCTTTGTTTCTGGCCTGATGTCAGTTTCACAAACAAACTCTAGCAAACTCTAGCAAAACACTCAAAAGAGTATGCTTTTTAGGCATGCTTTATAGGAAGGTTGTCATCTTATAGATTCATTTCTTCTTGATTCCATGATCGAAGCATTATATCGAATAATATAAAATAGCATTTTACAACTACTTTTGTTTAATGTATGAAATCAAATAACTGATTGTCATTATCAGTAACAGCAAATGATTTTTAAACACTGACAAGGAATTTGACACTAAATTAAGAACTCTAAAAAGGTAGACATGTTTCTTAGTGAATTGCAATTCAAATAGAACTTAAACACAGTCATTTTAAAGAGATCGGAAGACCCCTTTTAGTCAAGGATGTATGGGAAACAGTTTTTTATTTGAAATGTTATAAAAGTATGCATATAGATGTATGAATATTAAAAACTTAGATTGCTATCTCACTGTTTCCTTACTAACAAATAACAAATCCCAAAGCAGAGAAAAGCAAATAAAATAAAACAGCTTCCATTTTTATTACTCTTTTACATCATTTCAAAACTACGAACAGTATCTCCTCATTTTTAAAGTGCACATACGAATAACTCTGACAATTGTTAGGATTGCTTTTAAAAGCAGGTTACATAAAAATGAGTTTAGAACCTAGCTCACACGCACACAACTAAATGAATACAAACCTTAATTTTAGACTTCATAATATAAAACAAAAATTTCTAAAATATAATATTTAGAAGTAAGGAGTATAGAGCTAGAAAACTGATCATAACATCAATTTCAATTAAATTACTTTCAGAAATATTTCTAATTGAAATAATGTCTTAAGACTCCATTTCATTTAAAATTTTAGTATTTCTTATAAAGTTCAAAATTCCAAAGCTGTCAGTTAAACCTTATATTAACACTGGATCTAAAAATAGAACTGCCAATCATCTACGGCAGCTTGGTGGCATCACAGATGCGACAGCAACAGGTTTTCACATAATGCAAAACCCAACTCGCAGCTCCCCACTGCACCCCGCGGGTAACCCTAAACTAGCTGATCAACAACAAGAATCTGGTAACTCACATACACGTTAAACGGAGATCAGACTCTGAGAAGGTGTAGAAAGGTTTTAAATATTATGTCAATTCTGAGTTTTTACTGAAGACTGGTCGATGATTCACTGAGGTACCTGATTGTACTAAGTCATGATAAAAACAAAAATAAATCCATTAGTGCTCTTTAGCAGCAGAAACTTCTCTCTCCTCTCCCCTTGATGCAGTCCCCGCCTCTTTTGGCTGCCACTTCTGAGCTATCAATCAGGCCTGAAGCAGGTTCACGATTGGTCCACATCCCACGTCAGAGCATGATCTCATCAGAATTCAGTTCATTGGCTTGTGAGTAACAAAGCCTGTTCCAGCCCCAAAGGCTGTGTCTACACAGCACAAAAAGGGAGACTACAACTTTCTTCAATTAACTTGGCAAATACTGGCACATACGCTCATTAAACTGAGCTTCCAAACTGGTTTTGTGATGCAAGACACAAACCAAGTGTTTCTTTAATGGGTTTTTAATTTATAGTCATCTTTGAAAGATTTTTTAGGCTTTTAAAACTCAATAATCCTCATTTACATCTGCTTTAGCTGAGGAATTTGTTCATTCTGAAAGCAACTGAGATCATTTGACCAACGTTCTTCGTAGGCACTGAAGCTCAGTCAGTCAGTTAGAACTGATGAATCTAGACTCCACAATTATCACATAATTTGTAACTTTTATAAAAGACAATGCTATTTTAAACTTTTGTGTTACGTAAGTATTGGGCTTGCCATTGACTCAGAACTAAATAACCATCTATGAATACAAAGCAGAAAAATTTGGGCAGTAGTCTCACAAGAAGTAGGGGAAAGTCGGTGTGCCTAAAACTCAGGCTTTTCAATGTCCTACATTCCGTAAAATTGCCACCCCCATCCTTCCCACAGACTCTATTACACCTGGCTCCAAATTCCCACCATTAGAGTTACCAATACAAAGTTCCCCAAGGCCTTTTTTATTTCAAACTTGACCATGGTTTTGTAAAACATTATGGAGAGCTGAGGTCCATGCTAGTGAGAGTGGCAGAGTTCCTGGGTGGGCCCTGTCAATGTCGAGAGGAAAGTCGCAACCATACACACCCAGCTTCTCTCTTCCATAATGTTTGAACAAGAAACGGTCGCTCATGAACAATTATGTAAAAGACCCAGAGTCTCATCAACGCTAGGCAAATAACCCTTGAAGTTTATTTGTGTACTAATGATCTTTGAATAAACTCTTCCACATTGTTAACTTTAGCCATTACAGAGATGTATTTATATCTGGACAATGGAATGGAATCCTGAGACTATAGTGCCTAGAAAGCAAGAGAAGTGGTAACATTGGACAGCTCCTCAAAAAAGGAACTGCCATTCAAACACTGTAGGAAAAACCTCACATACACAGCTGTCAGTCATCACCCTCAGAATCTGGCAATAGCTGCATACCCAAAAGTAATTTCTAGTGCACGCAGTACTGCAAATACCGAGAGAACCATGCACGCTGTAAATGCCATGAGAAATATAATGTCAATGGCTGATTCAGAGACTGGCTTCTAAAAAAGGGTGCTTTGGTAGGTAATTGTTTAAAAGGTGAAAGTCCCTACCACTGAGAAGCAAGCAGAAGAGAACAAGAAAGAAGAGGAGGAAGAGGAGCAGGAGGGGAACAGCTAATTGGGGGAGAAGGAAAAGAGGGAGAAGTAGAAAAGGAAGTCAAGGAAGATGAGGATGAAGGAATGGCAGAGGAGAAAGAAAATGCAGCATCTGGGTAGAGGAGGAACAGTGCTCCTTAATGGTAATGAACACCTCCAAAGTCAGCCAGCAGCACAGCCACCAGAAATGGGAGAGATGACTGAAAGGAAGATATCAAAATAGAGAAAAAAATTAGCCAGATAGGCTAAGTGCACAATCGGAACAGATGCAGGAAAAGAAAACCCACCCTTACACATCTCAAGGGCTCCTAAATTATGTACTGTGCCATATGAAGCCATAATTCACGTAATTATCCATTGAGAACCACTTTATGTCAGGCAAGCAGAAAAAGGCTCAGCTTCAAATCCCAAAAGCCGCCACCCCTTTGGGAGGCTGCAAGCAGCAGAACAGAACAGGATCCTAAGTGCAGAGGCATAGTCAGGCTGCTATTGGAGAAAGAGGAGGGTCTCTCCAGTATGCAAGGGGAATGACACCCCCCTGGAGCTGTGCAAAGCAGTAGCCTTGGCAGGCACCTCACCCAGCCTGGGAGGAGACAGGAATGGTTTCACAAAGAAGATGATTGCTCAGCTGGATCTGCAAGATGAGAAGGAGATAAATAGGAGGGGGCAGATACTGCTGTCTATTGGAGTGGCATTTGACACATGCAAATGACAAGAGCTGTGAGAGGGCTTGTGTGGTTTGTATGGCTGCATGTAGCTCCTCGTGATTGGAGAGTAGGGTGATCAGCACGGGCTGGCTGGAGACCAGGCTGGTGCTAGCAGTTCTCTTAAACCAACTGCTACCACCACTGAATGTTATTTCCTTATCTTTACATATCTCACAGTAATACCCTAACAGTACGTCTGTGTCAGAGCATACGACATACAGTCTTTCCTTTATCAGGTCATGTATTCTCTGTTTATGTAGGAAGATGAATGCAAAGCTCACTGTAAAAAGATGTCCATGTTTTTTGAAAAAAGTAAAATGTAAAAATTTCAAAATGTAACAGGTTATCTTTTAGTTTTGGATTCTTACTCGCTCTTTAGAAAGGTCTATAAATAATTGGTATAAATGATCGGTGTAATTGTGGAACCCATCAAGAATTTAATACATTTTCATATTGAGTTACATCAAAAGGCTGTCAAGCCACATATTTTAAAGTGATTGTAGGAATATTTTATGGGATTCGAGAGCAGAATCCAGCACACTGCGTAGATCTGTAACCACTGGAATGCAAACGCCAAAAGGGTGGAAACTGTCCTCACAATACCCTCTCGCCCACAGCAGGAGTTCAGGGGCACTGGCTGCTCTGCAGGGTGAACGGCGGCCCCCGTGTTGCACGTTATGCAATCCGCACACCCATATGCTGTAGCCCCTATACATTAGACATACCACACACGCACACACACACAAACATACACGCACCTAATGAACAAATCATCGCAATTCACACAAACACAGAAAACAGTCACATCGTTTTCAAATGAATGATGAAGCACCTGAAAGTGTTTGATTTCATGCTAATGTTACAAAAGTTTAAAGCACTTGAGGACAAAAACTGTATTTGATTAGTCTCTATAGTCCTGGCATCTAGTGAGTTTTCAGTGAGCATTCAATGAGTAAATAAAAGAGATTGATGTTTCTGTGCTTCTAAACACAGCTGATGCAAGGGTGAATGAGAGTTAACTAAAGTAGTTGCTAGACTAACTCACACCCTTCATAATTTTTTGATTGCTGTGCTTCTTCCTGGCCTGCCTTGACCTCAGCTTGTCATGAGCAAATCTTGTAAGTTTGCTGCTCATTTGAAAAGTGTAATCTACTCTGACATAAAAGGACCACTTTTGGCCAAGAGCATATGAGTCCTATAACTTCTTGCAAGAATTTCCACACAAATTCTTGAAGTCCATTTGCAGGAGAACATACAGCATAAAAGCTGTGAAAAGGCACTTCCACGGGCTCTTGTTGCTAACTACCCACCTCCTCTCCCTCCACCGCCAATCTCCGGCATGTCTTATTGATAGAATACTCACATTGCCGGGAACAAACACAGTGCAAACCATTGAAAGCTCGGTGTGAGTGGGATTGATTTTTCATCAACATTTCCTATTTCATTTCTTCTGGTACCCTAGAGATTGTTTAAAATTGTGTCACTACCAATGATAGAGTCAAAACAAAATCAGGGACATAAAATATAATCAAATGGGGAGAGGGAAGGAAAGAACAAGACTAGAAGCTGAATAATCTACCTCGTTTCCTCCTACTTAACTAATTTAAAATTTGCTTAAGGATAGTGTCCTTTGGTCCACTCCTTGCATGATTATTTGCCCACTATCTTAGATAGGGAAAGCTATGGCAGATAAAAAACAAAACAACAAACAAGCACACAAACAAAAAACAGCTGTTACTAGTGGTAAAAAGGTAGAAAGGGGAACAAGACCAGACTCTAATATATTGAGGCTTTCCAAACTCTGCTTCTTTCCTGCCAAGCTTATGGAAATCTTCCTTGGCTTCGATGAGAGACAAAGAGAGTGAAATCCACATACTTTAATTCTAGTCTGCACTGGTAATACTAATAGCAGCAATGAAATAAGAAGGCTCGGTGTCGTTGGACTTTAGGTGGTCATTTCTAGCAGTGAATGATTTCAGAGGCACCCATGTCACCTCTTCATTCTGCTGATGCTGACTGGAAAGTAAGGCATCAAACCCAGCACAGACACGGGCATACGTCCCATCCCTCGACCCACCTCTGCCGTGGGAGACACAGTCAGCACGTGAACTGAAGAAATCTTCCTGAGTCTGCACTGCTGGACCGAAGGGTGGGAGAAGATGGCAAAGCAGTTGGCGTGCAAAAGGACACAAAACAAAAGGTGATTTAAATTTTGGGAAGTTCAAGAGCAGGCTAAGTTTATTTTTTCAACATCTGGAAGGGTGTGTTGTTTTTTTCATTCCTGAATTTCAAGGGAAGAATTTCATACTATAAAAAATGCCATTGCTAAAAAAAAAATAATAATTGAAGAAGAGGAAATTAAGAACTTAAGTTGGCTGTTTTAAAGTTAAGGTAGTTAAGGTGACAGGTATTTTTGGCATATAAACAAAAGAGGAAATGTACTTAAATTAGTATGTACAATATAACTGGTATAAAAAAGGGTAACTGGTCATTAAAAAAACAGCAAAGGAAAAAAGACAATGATCTCACTGAATCATTAACTTCAATGATCTGATCAACTCAAAATCAATTTTAATTTTTTAAAACTGCACAATTGGTGAATATTTTGTAGGTATGTGGTGAGTGGCCTAAGGATGCATCTGCCTGCTCTTCCTCCCAGTGAAGAGAAAAGCACAGCCCTCAATCAGAAACTTCTTGACTACAATTTGCATTTTTAGTGGTAGTTAATGAAGGTCTTTGCAAAATAACTTAGATAGAAAAAGCATAAATTTCTGTTTAGTTGAATGTATAGGCAGAAGAGCTACTTACCAACATTGTATTTAAAGCATTTATGGAACAATATTTTAGAGGCAAGTAAATAAAATGCAACCCCTATTCCCAAATATCTCTCATCATTATGGAATGACCAGAAATGACCTCTTTAAATCCCATTGGATTGCACTGGTGTCACACTAATGTCATTAGATGCGTAACTTTCCCAACTAAGTGCAACTGCCTTAGAGCAACGGCCACTTCATGTATGAACAGTCCTTGAGTCCCCAGCACTTGGGCTGTAGGAATGTCCTCATAACTACTTAGCGAGTTATATCTGTTAATCTTAATGTTTGGAACATCGTATTCTTTAATCTGCATGATGGAAAGAAAAAGATAGAAAGAATATCAAGAGGATCAATTAACTTTTGTGTTTTTGGTGTTAGAATATCTAAATTCTGAAATGCATTTATATAGAATGTTCTCAATTACCTCTCTTCAACTGAAATATCAAAAGGCTGCTTTTATGCCCTTGGTTTCCCTCAGGTGCAAATATTGGGTAAATGAGAAATCTAGGTCACAAAATAGGCCAAATGGGACCATGTAAATTTGCTCTCATGTCCCTCATTCCTTCCTTTGTTTTCCTTCCTTCTTCGTTCCCTCTTTAGAACATGCGGGTATCTGGACATCTTAGCTACTGACAGATTTACCTTTCCACGTTCCCACCTCAGACCTACTGTTCTGATTCACGTGTTACCTCCTTTCTGACCCTCTTTCTTTGAAACCAACACTCCTCCTTTTTCTTTAGTCTTCCAATAATCTCTTGCTTCTGATTCAAAGGTTTGTCTTCTAGAGTGAGTGTTTTAGGCAATGGGAGACATACTTTGTGCAAGAAGTCATCCCATTGGCCACTGAGACACACCATCCCCCTTGGCTTTCTGTTCTGAAACACAGGCTATATTTACCTCTATGTAGCAGCATGGCTTCTGCAATTCTTTATTTGGTTCTTTTCACAAGTTAAACTTCTGGTGCCCACAATGGATCTGGCAAGAGCTCACTGGCACAGTCCCTGCTTTAAGAAGTCCTTATTCTCAATTGTAAAATGAAGTTGCTTCAAAATACTAGTACAATTGGCCAATCAAATTCTCTCCGATAATTAAATGCACATGAAAAGCAAATGGTTGTTGACCTCCTTAGTGGGCACCCACGATTTTTGGATAATTTCCTGGAGTAGTGTTTGCCAAATGCAAATGCAGCTTCCAGTCTCTTTTTTTAAACTTTGCATAATGGGTATTTGAGGAAAGCTTGTTGCATGGGAGACGATAATAAAGACGGGGGAGACACCAACACTGACAAAGTGATGCATTCCATCACTTTCTCCTTCAGTACAGTGAGGGATAGCTACTAATAATTCCATTAATAAAGCCATAAGCCAAGAAAGCTAAGCTGCAGGCCATGACAGTATTTATTTGCCAACTAATGCCCATTTGGTCAATAGCTGATGAAACTCACTAGCGCCATGGGGAATTTTATTCAATGTTCTGTATTCAGGCTCAAGTACGATTCTTTGTACAGACATTGTATTTACACAGCCAAAAATGCTACTTAGAATGAGCTTGCCTGGAGGATTTGCAAAGTCTACAATAAGCGCATAGTCTATCTTATTCAAATTTGCTCGGTCCACTAGCCAATCATCCCAATTATTAGTTTCCTATTTGTAGAAGATTTTGTTTTTTCACGACAGATTTAATTTGACCATCCTTCCTATTTTGGGTGGGTGGGTGGGGAGGGTTTGGGGTCACTAGATTGAGTCAAAGCCAAAATTAAACATTCTAAAGACCTAAAGGCTGACTGTTTCCACCGTCAAGCTGAACTGGGTAGTATAGTAGGAAAAATCCCAGTGTGGGTGTCTGAGGAGTGAGCACTACAGGTACTGTCAGCAGCATGTCCTACGCTTCTCTGGAGGGGATGGCAGCTTCAATGGACATTTTTAAGGACAGCAAAATGCAATTTTTTTTGACCAGACAACAAGAGAAAAAAAGTCTCTGGGAAAAAAAAATGGTGTGTCCACAAAAGCAACTTCAACTAAGTTAGTATTTTGCCAAGAGCAAACTATTGTATAATGGGGGGATAATGTGCAGAGAACACACAGGGGTGATTTCAGACCTAAAAGAATCAAATGTGTGAACTAAGGATAAGTAAAGGCCATTTTTTTCAAAAAATGGAGGGCATTTTGTATTTACTATATATCTCTAGATATTTTAAATCTACTATATACTAAGTTTAATATACAATGTATTAAGTATGTGTGGGTATGTATCTATTTACGTATTCAAAAGAAGCAACACATGTTGTTTACACACACAATTAATTAAACTTGGTTAATTCTAAGCCCAATTAATACACATATCTTTTAAATAAGTTTCTTCCACTGGATTTATATGGATTATTTTTCCTCTTAAAAGTCAGAGATAGGAAATTTTATATGAATAAACAAAAATACTGAATAGCTATTCATTCTTTCTTGGCTTCAAAATTAAAGGACTAAAGTTATTTTACATTTACAGTATTATTAGTTCACTAACTTTCTTCAAAGAAGTGTTTTTAAAAGACCACCCAGAAGCTTCAACTAATTGAGGAAGCAATCTTTACTTTCTTAAAAAGAAAGGGTGCATGGGGCACATTCCTGGCACCGGGACTCTGTCATAGCTGTTTGGGCTGGATATAATGGAAAGACAATCTTCGATTTTTATTCCTAAAACACCCAAAGCAAGAAAATAATTAAAAATCTCTGATACCTTCTTCAGAGAGATTGTTTCATAATTTGAGGTTTAGAAATGCCAGGAAAAAAAAAGTGAGCCACCCAAGGAGATCATAAAAGCCCAAGTCACAGATGGAGAAACAGGTTTTAGGCATGTGATGAGTTTCGGAGTTTAGGGAAAGTGTAAGAAGTTATTCAAAGTGGAGGACTTAGGCCATGGAATTCTCATTAGCTGTTTGGTCATGGAAAAAACATCTATAAATGGGGACTAAAGTTTTTATAAAAAATATTTGAGGAATACATTGAACCTAGAATAAGGAAAATGTTGGGTAATTTATATTTAGAGCTAAGTAAATGCAATTCTAATATATACCATTGCAACACTTTGTGGCTTATTAATATGTTTTTTAAAATAGTCACATATCTTTCTTTTCAAAACAGGTCTTTCCATTTTTTCTCCTAAATTATGGTATTTGTGTGCCTATGATTTTATCCTGAGGGGGAGAAATATCTGATATAATTGGATGTTAATAAAGAAGTTGAAAACTATATAGTGAATTTATTAGATATTGGCATGTTAATGATTAATTACCAAATAAATCTTATAATACTACACTGTTTATTTTATTAAAATAAGTCACATGCTTTTAATATCACAAGTTTTATATGTGTATGTACTATTTTAGAGATACTAGAAAAATAAAAAGAAGCAAAAATATGAAAGTAAAACCATCTACAACTTCAGCTTATGATGAAGATGGAGAAAGAGAGGCAGGATTTACCCTCCTATCTAAAATAAAAAAAAAAGTAGACAAAATATAGAAAGAAACAGCGCTCAAGATATCAGAAATTTGGCAAAGAAGAACAATACATTGAAGTGAGCCACATGATTATTCCAGCTTATTACCTAAAGAAAGTTTTCAGCACAGGAAGATGGAATGTATACAGACCGCGCTGGACACCTTGAGTTGAGGGGATAGAGCCAAGAGTTCTGGAAATCCAAGGAAGCTAGAGATCAGAGGGCAGAATAGTGGAGAGGAGATGAAGGGAGAGAAGGGTGAAGTAAGAGAGGCGAGAGGAAGGGAAGGGTGGGGAGGGAAGAGGAGAGAGTAGCCCAAAGCGAAAACTCAGGATCTTTATAGAGTCTGTTCCTGAAATATTTAATCGAGGATTGATCAGTGCTTGTGGGTGAGGAATCTGCCCAAGTTCAGAGAGTAATCATCTTAAAAGATTAACGTTTACACAGCATTGGCAATAGTACTTGTTTCCAACAGCTGAAACAGAAAACTTTATAATTCATGGGGCATTATTGTAGAGACTTAAGAAGATTCTTTATGCAATAGTGGGGGCAAATTAACACTAAATTAAATGCAGCTTTGGTACCATCTAACAAAGCTTACAAGAATGACCTGAAAGAATCAAACTGTTTCTAAGTACCTGAATCACATCCCTAAACAAAGTATAATATTTGAATGAATGAAAAATATTCAGTACAGCGCCGAGGAAAAAGCAACCAGGGATGAAAAGATACATAAAAATAACCCCAAAAATAATGAAGAGAAAAGATATCAATAGACTGACCCAGAAATGACACTGATGATAGATTTAGTAGATATAGATGATGGATATAGTAGATAAAATGGTTAAAATGCCATTATAACTGTATTCCAAATGTTCAAGCAGCAATAAGAATTATTTAAAATGTTAAATAAAGCCTTAAGAAGACATTTATTAAAGACCCACATAAAATATTTAGAGAAAAACAATAATGTCCAAGATGAAAAATTTACTGAATGAGATTAATGGCAAGTTAGACAACAGAGAAGAACAGATTAATGAAATTGAAGATGTTTAAATAGAAACCATCCAAAATAAAACACAGAGAAAATAGACTGAAAAGTAGAAAAGAAAATAGCATAAATTACAGGCCAAGTTAAAGTGTCTAAAGGAGAAGAGAGAGGGGGCAGAAGGAAATGAAGAGACAATGACTGAAAAATCTCATATTTGATGAAAACTGTAAACCCACAGATCCAAGAATCTCTACACATCTCAAGCACCAGAGACATGAAGACAATTAAAGCAAGGCACACAATAATAATACTTCATAAAATCGGTGGTAAAGAGCAAAATCTGAAAAAAGCCAAAAGTGAAAAGGCGCAGTGTGTGCGGAAGAATAAAAGTAAGGTTCAAGGCAGATTGCTTGTCTGAGACCATGCGGGAGCCGGATCTTTAAAGCGCTGGGAGGAAGTAGTGGTCGACCTGGCATTGCAGGTGTTGCAGGTGTCCCATCTCTGAGGGACTCTCTCCCCTGCCATCAGCTTGAGGGGACAGTTACTGGCCTCTAGCAAACCTATTACAATTCCGAATTCAAAGTATTATTTTACAGAAGTCTCATTCTCAGCATGAATATCGCCATGCTGGTGCCGGCAAGGAGGGATGAGGGTGGCGAGGGTGGGGGTGGGGATGCCTTTTTTCCCAAAGATATACAGTAATGCAAATTAAAATCACATTTTACTTTATAAGTAAATTAGTATTTTCCTTTAATGTTTAGATTTCAAACTGGTCAAACTATTTTGTTTTAACTTTGGGCACTTACTGCATCACCGTTAATAGTAACTATCAGACCAAACTAGGTTTTGTGTTTGCTATGACCTGTTTAAGGATGCAGATATTTAATGATAGTACAATGAATGCTCTTCTCACTCTGCTGAAGATTAATTTGAAATAGTAACAATACATAACGAAATAAAGTCACAAGAAGAGTGCAGATGGTCTATGCCTTCTGTCTTCAAAATAAAGGTTTTCAACTCCGCATTGACATTTATTTTCCATTTCTCTGCTGCCGTAGCTACTTGTTTAATAAAAGGAGACCTTTCCAGTAACAAAGACATTATCTTATTCATTTCTATAATTCTGTGAGCACAGTCAATTCAAGAGATGTGCTTTCAAGTCATGCTATTATAAATGAGTCTTTTTTTCTGTTTAGTCTTAGAATTTCAAGACTCAAAGCCTGGACATGGGCTACACAATGTGGCTCGGGAACTAGAAGAAAAAAAATATGATCTGCAGAGTGGAACTCTGGGCCTGAAATACAATTTTAAAGAACAAAACATAATGTTTTGCATTTAGAAATAAATTGCCTGACTATGAACGAGGGAAGATATTCAAGTTACTCAATGTAGCTCCACCGGGCACATCTAGAACAAACGAGAGGGCGTTAAGGAAGCCAATTTTCTACATTGTGAGTAAGAATTTTCTGGTAAGTCCTCTAAAAGTAAAATTAATTGCCCCAAGAAATACAGAATGTTTTCTGCCCCTGCAGGTGTTGAAGCAGATCGACAAACAGCTGTCAATTATGTTGCACAAGGGATTCCTAGAGTGGGTGGGAACTTGGAATAGGTTAGGTCCTTTGAGCTCTGATTCTAAGTCTAAACCTTGAGGTCAGAACTCTGAACCATTTACCTGATGGATAAAACAATCTGCTAACAAGGAGACTATAAAATAGGAAAAGAGAGACATTTCAACAATTAGGTATAGCAGTGATTTACAACCTTTTCCATCTCATGGCGCACATAAAATAATTATTAAAATTCTGTAGCATATCAAAAACTGTTTTATTTTTTGCTGATCTTACAAGAAAACCAGGTATGATTTTGATTCATTTATACCAGATACTTATTGTGTTGGCTGTTGTCTTTTTTTTAAATTTGACAATCTAAGGGAAAAGAGGTCAGTGCCCCTGACTAAATAGTCAGGTATTGCATATTTTAAAAAATTCTTGTGGCACACTACTTGAAAATCGCTGACTTACAGGATAAATACATAGAAAAGAATGCTAACTGAGGTAATGGTGGCGCACATATGAAGAAAGAATTGAGAAATAAGTGACTAATTCCAGGTAGCAGTATGAGGTAAGGTCGCCTGGAGGAAGTGTTATATTTATGATGCTAGCTAGCATGAGCTCTATTTCAGGTGGCAAGGACAAAAGATAAGGGATTTCTGCCTGAAAGAAGAGCTTCGCAAAAAACGAGAGAAGCAGAACTTCTTGAGTGTTAGGGAAGAGAAGATAGATGTTCTGGAAACCATCAGAATCTTTGTGATAAACTTGTATTTTCTATCAAGACCTGACTTCCAGTGTATTAAATAGTTATAACATTGTAAAATATCCTGTATAAATCATAAACTTCTCAATCATTATATTAATTTCTTCCTTGTAATTTAAAATAACATGGAATAGTGATGCAGTTACAAAATTAGGAAGCATCTTCCCTTACAAAGAACAAATCGTTTTTTAAGTCATACCCCTAGTTTGAATACGCTCACAAGATCCATTGGGTCCCTACTTTAGTTCAAATAACTAATTAGAAAATGCATGTAGCATTTTATGTTTTTAACATTACTTTATTTATTGAGGTCCATCTTTGAATTATTCTTTTTAGAAATTTTTTCTGAGTAGTTAATGTGTGCGCGCTCTACTTTTTGAAATATGAGGCATTCCAGATGAAAACAAATAACAATATCTTGGGGTAAAGATGGATGCAAATTTTCCAAACTGCTTCCATAATTTTTTCTAAATAGGAGTAGAACTATACAGCACCTGAAAATGCATTGTAGAAAATGAGTCGCCACTAAAGTTTATCTCAGTCCTAGCTTCTTCAGAGACTAGGCACATCAATACCCCTCTGTGCTTGAAGTCTTAGCTCTTTCAGAGAAAGTAGACCGAGTAGGTAATATCTACCCAGTATACAGTCAAGCCAGCCTGCTGATTTTTGGCATTTCCTAAAGTGGAGAAAAAAAAAGTAAAGCTTTCAGCTAGCTAATTTTGTTACTTGTTAGTTGATCAGAAGTCTTATGTTTCCAAAAGCTTTTAAGTGTCTCTGATTTAAAATAAGCTTTTCTATGCCATTCTGGGTATGGATTTTTTATTTTTTGGTTACTTATTATTTATCCTGTTGAGTCTGTCCTGCTTCTTGAATCTGTGACATGAGGAGTCACAAGCTATTATTTCTGACAGATTGCTTCTGTCCCGTTTGCTCTTTCTTCCTCTGGGATGCCAATGCCTCTATCCCAGACACTGTCTTTTCCTTCTTCCCCCACTTTTCAGCCAGTATTTTTCCAGTTCCTTTTTTTCTCTCTCATATTTCAGTCTGGTTATTTTTTTTTTCAGACCTATTTTCCAGTTAACTAACCATCTCCTCAATGTATCTAAACTTTTTGAGAAATTCATAATTTTAGTTACCACATTTTTTAGTTCTAGAATTTTCATTTGAATCCTTTTCCTGTGCTTTCCAGTTCTTTGGTAAAATTCTCTTACAATCTCATTTCTTAAATATATTACTCACATAAAATCTGTATCTGAGAACTCTGAATATTTAGATCTCTTATTGATCTGTTTCTGTTTTTTGTCTTGAGTTTTTTTGGTTATCCAATCCTGTTAGCTGGTCTGCTGGAGAATTTTAGATGAGGAGAGGTGAGTCTGGAATCATTAGCTAGGATTGATCACTGAGAACCCTGAAAATGGTATTAAATGATTTGGACTAAGATTTCTTTGCAAAGAGAGGCCTCACTGCAATTGGAGGGCTTAAGTAGACAAATATTTCCAGATTTACACTTTAGAAAGGTTACTCTAGCTTCACCGTGGGGGAACGCTTTAGAAAGTAACATGACTGGAGACACACAGGCCGATGGGTAAGATTTGTAGGAATTTAGGCAAGAGAAGACGGTGACAAGGATCAGGCTTCTGCTAATGGAGATAGAAAAGCGTGTGTATATTCAAGAGACATTTGTGAGCTAAAACCAACATGATGACTACCACGTTTCTGTTTTTGGAAACTGAGTAGAGAGAAAATTGAGCCATTTATTCAACTAGATAAAATTGGGGGAAGTTCAAATTCAAGAGAAAGAAAAGTTGTTCACTTGGGGCCTTCAGAGACTGAGATGCTGTGAGACTTCCTGGTGATAAGACGTACGTGGTTTGGACACTCGGGAGAAAATGCTGCACAGATGCAGCGATCCGGGAGCACGGGCACCTAGGTGGCGGTGGTGCGACACATGGGGATACGGGGAGTGAGGGCAAGGCATCCTGGCTGTTGGAATGCAGGTGGCTGTGGGGCAGGTGAGCTTCTCCTTAGATGCCTGAAGTGGAAACAGAGATCGAATCATCAAAGAAGTCTACAGAAAATTAGGAGTGTGTGATGTCACAAAAGCAAGAGACTGTTGTGAAGGGAACGTGGTCACCAGCACTAAATGCCACCAAGAAAACACATTGAAAACACATCTCTTTTGTGACTCTTGTAGGAGCATTTCAGTGGAGTAGGTAAAGGAGAGAGCACACCACAGTGAGCTGAGGGCTGGAGCGGGTGCCGGGTGGGAAAGTAAGCAGAGTAATTCATTAAGTCTGGCTCTCGTAGAAGTAAGATTGGTAGACAGAATGTATGTGAGAGTAGGAAAAGTCATATATTTTTAAGACAAAAAGATTTAGCCATGATTAAAAGCCAATAAGAAGAAATAACCAGAGAGGGAGAGGTTGAAGATACAAGAAGGAAAGAGGCTAATTGATAGGAAATGATTTTGAGAAAATTAAGGATAAGAGATTTAGAGCTCAGGGGGCAACACTGCTTAGACTCTTAGAGATAAAGGAGACTTTTTTTTCTAACAGAAGGGAACAAAGAACATACGGGGATGCTAGACATCAGGGACCAGTTTGGGTGGCAGGGTAGTGAGGGGATAGCTCTTTATAGATGGCAGTTATTTTCAGGGTAAATTAGGGAGGCTTGGACTTTTGCTATAGAGTTTGAGAAGCAAAAACCTTTTTTTAAATCCTCACCCAACGATATGTGGATATGTTTTTTTAGTTAGTTTTTATTTTTTTTAAGAGAGAGGAAGGGAAAGAGAGAGAGAGAAACATGGATTGCTTGCCATATATGCCCTGACCAAGAAGGAACCCGCAACCTAGGTAAGCGACCTGACTGGGAATAGAGCCCACAACCTTTTGGTGTATTGAATGATGCTCCAACCCACTGAGCCACACCAGCCAGAGAAAGAAGCAATGGGCTTTTAAGAAATATGGTAGAACTACCACACAGCATTAAGGATCCAGCTGATGTCAGGTACAGGAAGTGTGCAGTGTTCCCATTCTTCAGTGTGATTCAGGTTTTTCCTAGCAGCTTCCAGCAGTTTGAGCAAATGTGGAGGAAGTGGATAGTTGGATTTTTTCCTCTACCAACAACAGGGTGAGCGTATTGAGAATTTCAGCAAGCATGATGTGCAGTGGAGAAAAAAGTGAGGATGAAAGGGAACAAATGGATAAAAGGAATATAGGAAGTCTGGGATGGAGGTTCCAGCTCAGTGTGATGAACCCACAGTCTGTGACTCCAAATTTTCTAGTTTGGTGACTGAAATTATTATGTATATTTTATGTATAGTGTATATAAGGACACCAGCTGGCCTGAGCCAGTCTTGGCTGATACCTGTTTAGCTGAAATACCTGGTAAGGCACTCCATCTACTTTCAAAAGTGTTTTGGTTTGGATAATAAATTATGTGGTATTAGTGTCTATTTAGAGATTGCATGGACCAGGCTTGACAGAAGAAAGATAATGAGTTGAATTTTGAATGTGTGGAGTTAAAAGTGTATTGGAAATTCAGGCTAAAAGATCAAGTGAACTGAACCTATATGTAGGTACAATGTAAATTTACCCATAAGACAGAAATTAACACATTACTAAATGACATAATTTTGTAATTATTTCAAGATTGATATACTAATTTGCAGATAATTCATTAAACTCCTACAGAATCTTTGCATTAAATGCTTGATAGCTCTTTCTTAGTATTAAAACATATGCCGTTTTGGGTCCTGGTCGGTGTGGCTCAGTTGGTTGAAGCACTGTCCTGTAAACCAAAAAATGTCACAGGTGTGATTCTCAGCGGGGCACATGCCTGTGTTGTGGGTTCTGCCCTAGTTGGTGTGCAGGTGCAAAAGGCGAGTGATTGAGGTTTCTCTCTCTCTCTCCCCCTTCCTTTCTAAAATCAATGAGCATGTCTTTGAGTGATGATTAAGAAAACATGACATTTTTGGGTAAAATGAAAAATATTAGTCATTTGAGAAATCATTTTAACAACCAAATGATCAATCTGGAGTAACATGAGAATATGATGAGTTAGATTGTTACAACGCAAACCACCACAAGGTGGCAGCACATCTACAGTACATGTTAACACAATTAACAAGGGAAAATATCGCTTTCAGACATCCTGTAGCTAGAATATGAGTATTTATACTCGTTGTTCATTATATACATTTTAATGAATATATGCCCTTTCATTTAAAAAATTACCATTATTGTCAACTTGAAAAGGTAAAATTCAAAAGTTGTTTAACATGCACATTATTTAAAGATATTTTAGACTAAAACATAATCACTAATATACATTTAGGGCATTCTTAAGATAGCTATTAGTATACAGGGTGTAGAACACCATGGTCATAAATGTTTTATAAATTTCATCTTGACTGGTGTATTGTAGTTAGATAATTTTATTTAGAGTATCTCTTTAATACAGTTATCTCACTAGTGAAAGTAAATTCAGTAACTTCAATTTTTGACATTTTGAAGGAGAGTTCAGAAGACTCATGGAGAAATTCTTTTTTTTTTTTTTTTTTTTTGCCATATTCTAGTTACTGTAACTTCAGCTAGGGAGGAAAGGTTATCAGATTTAGCCAAGAAAAAATACAGGATGCCCAGTTAAATATGAATTTAAGATAAACAACAGATACTCTATGTAGCATAAGTCTGTACCATGAAATATTTGGCACATGTATATACTAAAAAATACTCAATTATTTGTTCTGTTTTACATGGCTAACCTAGTGCGGTGGCGGGTGCAGTGGGAAGAAGAGTTAGAAAACACAACAAGAAGTTTTTGAGAAAACCAGAGAAATTTTAGCATCTGGTCTCCAAGTCTAACTTAAAATTTAGAGTCCCACAAGATCAAGGAACTAGGAAATTGACTTTAAATGGACTGCAGGTTGCATTCTGTGGTGAAATCGTTTACGTGTTAAGCTAAACAACGTGGGTTAATCAAGTGCTCTGGTGAATTACCACCTGCACCACACATTGATGCCTGATTTTTTAAACAACAGCAACAAAATGTAACAACATATATTTAAAGCTAGCTCAGTATTGGGAAAAATTGAATAAATAACTACAATTCAGACATTTGGGGGTCTTACTCGGGTTTTGGATTATCATTACGAAAATCTCTCATTAGAGCATCAAGGCTGGAAAATGACTTTTTCATTTCATTGAATTTAACAAACATGTCTGATACCTTCTATCTGCATGGGTCTAAAACCGTGAGATACAAGAATTAATAAAACATTAATGTTATCCAACTCAGTGGAGATTTTCAGTTGATGAAAGTAAAAACCATGCAAAAATAAAGCAAAAGTGTTCTCACCAATTTTTTCCTGAGTTTCAGTTCTTGGTCTGCTGTTCTCCTTTTGTTCTTCCCTGAGATGATATTCTTCTCTCTTGATAAATCCTAGCTCTGAAAATCATCCCTCCTTTCTCTACATCTACCCCTCGGAGACCCAGCCTTTTCCCGGGAAATCCGGCAGAAGAGGTGCCTGGCCCTGGCTAATGCTCACAGGGTGTGGACCTCGGCAGGTAAAGGTATCATCGTGACCTCAGTGGTGTCTCAGTTTCTGAGCCCTAAGGTAGAATAACCCCTGGTTACTTTCCCACGAGATCAGAGAGTGGGATGCTTAAAAAACAAAACAAAACAAAACAAAAAAATAACAATAAACCCTAGGTCTGTGCTCAAGACTTGAAGAAATCATTCATTGCCCTCAGCACACCTTTGACAAGTCAGCTCTCTGTGCCACCCTGGAGCCCTAACCCAGTTTCTTGTGATTTTGCTCTGTATAATCTGTAACATATATGCTACTGGGGAGTTTCAACTTTGAGCATTAGCTTCCCATTCTCCTGGATGGTGCCACTCATAACACAATAGCAAGTCTCCACTGCAATTCTCAGTGTCAGTGTTTGGCTCTGTTCGTGTTACCATAAAACAGCCAGTCAGAGAGTCTCCCTCATCAGCCAAGATGGTGGCAGTGGGAGATGCCTACACGGAGCATGCAGAAAGCTAGCAAAATAACTGGATAGGGCATAATTACCGTACCATCTTCCCCTCCAGTACCAAACTGGGGCTGGGGCCAGGGGAAGGCAGGCTAATACATCTTAGGTGTCAAAATGGTCCCAGGGGAGGTGCTAGACCAAAGAAGCCTGTCAGTCTAGCCTGGGGAAAGAAGGGATTGGTTGGGAGGTGGGCCCATCTGAATCATGCAAAAGTTTTGGAAATTGGTCATTTTTGAAAAGCTCTCTCTTGTTCATGACCTACACTTGCACAGTGCACTCACCTGTTCTGTCCATGGGCCACGTGGCCTTGTGGCTCATGGCCACCAGGAGGGAGCCTCACTCTCTCTTGCCCACCTGGTGATGCTCACTCTCTTGTCTGGGACAACATGACCATGTGGCCCTGGCAGCCAGATGCCTGTGGCTCCCAAGGACTGTACTTTCAAATGGAGCAGGAATTCTGGACACTGGCTCTTTTGTCTTGTCCTTGCTGAGGACTTTTTCCATGGCTAAAAGAGGACGTGAGCTTTGAGATGGGAGTCTGCCATTCTCCCAGATCGCACAGCACCTGGATAAAAGCTCTTTCCTTTTGCACCAGCATCTGCCTCATGAGTTCAGCTTTTGTGGTAACAGGCAACCAAACCTCCATTTTTGTTCAGTTACATTAGCACTGGGTGGGCAAACCCTTTCTCTTCTGAAATAACAAAGACAACCAAGAAGTGACTCAGCCCTTAGTGAGCTTTCTGCCTGCTGTTCGGCAACCCCTGGTTGGTAGCATTCTCTTCAGGTTCTATCTGAGCAGCTGCCTGAACTGATTATTCCAGGGATGGATCTGCAGTGCTCATCACTGACTGGCTGCGGTTGACCTACACTGCTTTCATTTTGCAGTGAGAGAAACAGGGTACTTGGTTTAGGAAACATTTGCTGGTGAGTAACCTCATGGGTGAAGACCCTAGGAAGCCGCCTCCCCCATCCCCACCCATCCCAACTTGTTATGGTTGGATCCTTAAGGGACTTAATCTGACTTGTTTTGGGGATCATCCTAATGTCTGTATTAGGGAAAAGCTCTGAGAAGTTAAAATTAGCAACCGGGATTGATTACTGGAATTGTATCTGTTATTTGTTGAATCTGCGTCTCATCTGGTGGAAGGGGTCTGACTTGGACGGCATTGTCACGTTTTAGCAGACCATGAAGAAGTGCAAAGCGGAAGCTCAACCCAGTCATGGAATTTTGTTTCTAACTTGAAACCAATTTTGAAATTGGTCTAAACCTGGCAAATTCAATGTGAAACTGTTATATGTAGGGGGAAATGTATGAATGTGAGTGAGTTAGGGATGTTATTTGTTGATATTATTTGTTTTACTTAATGCAAAGCTTTGGTCATTTCAGCAAAATCTTAAATTAGCCCATCTGTTGGAAATGTAATTTGGATCTAACTTTTCTTCTAGGTTTTAAATTGTACCTTGGACACAATAGCTAGTGATTAAAAATTAAAGCTATGACATCTCTGTTTATAATTATTTATAGGTTATTTATAGGTATGTCTGTGTATGTTATAGATATAGCATATTTCTGCTGATGGATGATACTGCTGATTTCTTTTTTTAAAAAGATTTTATTTATTTATTTTTAGACAGAGGAGAAGGGAGGGAGAAAGAGAGGGAGAGGAACATCAATGTGTGGTTGCCTCTTATGTGCCCCCCGAACGGGGACCTGGCCTGCAACCCAGGCATGTGCCCTGACTGGGAATCAAACCGGCAACCCTTTGGCTCGCAGGCCAGTGCTCAATCCACTAAGCCACACCAGCCAGGGCTGCTTATTTCTAATATTAAATTGACTTAAACAAACAAGTGTTTATATGAGAATTCTTAAAAATAAAAGACTAACCCAAATGGTTTTCAGAATCACATTACTTATGAAAATATTTGATATTAAATTTAGTCTGAGTTTGATTTGCTTATATAAGCATATCCTTAAAATTATCATCATTAAATAATGATTTTGTTTACCTGGGTTTGTCAGTCAAATCAGTTCATGTCATCTGCATTGTAAACTTTTTTAGCAAGAAAAATAACTTGGTATGGTAAAATTTTCATAATAATCTAAACTTAATTGTTAGAAGCAAGTAAATTAAAACAAATGTAAATGAAATTAAAAGTTTATTTTAGGTTACCTCTTTACCAATAATTATATTGTATGTATACTCAAATGGTTTTCTAAATCTCTTTGGCAATTTGAAACTTTAGAATTTTACCAAGTTAAAGCATGAAAATTATTGACTGTCTAGGTAGTTCCAAATAACATGAAATAGTGAAACATTAATTGCTTGATATGTCTAAATTTACTTCTTTTTGACCTCTTACTACAGAGAAACTAAAAGATAAATTTACATTTGTTAATGAAAATGTTTTGCGTTTTGCCAGTAAAAGAATGCATTTTTCTAAAGTTTGTGAAATAGATTTATAAATAAGCCATTGTAAAGAATACTGAGCATGCCCTGGCCAGTGTGGCTTAGTTGGAGCACAGTACTGCAACCAAAAGGTGGCAGGTTCGATTCCTGGTAGGGGCACATACGGGAGGCAACTGATCAATGCTCTCTCTCACATCAATGTTACTCTCTCCTCTTCTCCTCTAGAAGCAAAAAAACTGTCCTTGCCAGAGGATAAAAAAATAAAAAAATAAAGAATGCTGATTACTTATATCTAGTTGTCAGTAATAATTAATGTTATAAGTGTTATAAATTCTAATTAATGTGGAAGGTAATAATGGGTGTTTTCAGTGGAGAGGGGTATAAGGTATGAAAATACATTTTTCAAGGAAGTAAAACAAAGTTGTTTGTTCTAAAATTTTTTTTTTTTCTGAATAAGTAAGAACAGACAAACTAAGATGGTCTAGGAAAGTCATAGAAGTTTATGGAAAAGGAATCCTAAAAAAGAAAAATTTATGTGTGGTCAAGTTGAGTAAGATTAAAACCAATTTAATAGGGTAAGTTAATTTAAGTACCTAAAGTAACAATATAGAATTGGAATTGGTTCTCTTTCACACTGTCAAAAGGATAAAGTTTTCCTATATTGTTCTGCTTCAGATAAGATATTATGAGAAGTTTTCTAACTAGACAGCAATAATTCTATGTTTTATTTAAGTAGTTTTCTCTGTTTCTTATTTTCTGCATCAGTTACTTGATCACTCAAGAAAACAATCTTCTCAATCCTAAGAACTAAGGCTTTGATTATAATAGTTAACCTATATTTATGTTGGGCGTCTTTTATTTTCACTTTGAGTAAAAGAATACTTTAATATCATTTCATAATGATATATAATCTTTTTGGTCAAGCGGATTTGACAAACATCCCAGGGTTTAGGTTGTAAAAGGAGATTTTTTTAAACCTAGAAATGGATTTGGGTAATTCCAATGGAGCCCTGGTATATTTCAAGAATTTGTTCTCTCTCTTTGTACAAGAATAAATTTAAACTAATTAGGCCTATTTGATATACTAAAATCACATGGGAAGCTTTGTCAAATAAAGAAATAATAATTATATTATGTTTATATTCTTATATTCTCATTACTAAAAATGAATTTTCTGGAAATTGTGATCTCCAAGAGTCTGCAGTATCCTGATATGTGTTTTCATTTGTAATTCTAGTTGGTATCTTAAAATGTTGTGTTGCAGAAAAAAGCAAATTTCTTTGACAATTGCATTATACATATATATATATGTGTATATATATAATTTAAAGTTTTTGCCATTTACAGACAGTCATTATTTTACTCTGATACTTTTGCAAATATGTTTCATCTTGAGAAAGACAGGGAGGAAGGACTCTGTATTCCCAAACATGGGTCTCTTGAGAATAAACTTTCAGATTGTATCTTTAAGATAAATAAAGATTTACAAAACTCTAAGGAATAACTGTAATCATTAAATGCTGGCAAGTGATCAAGATAAACACAATTGGTTATAAGGCACTGAGTGAACTGAGAATGATTATCATTTTTATGAATTTTTGTTTAAAACATTGCAGATTTTTTAAAAAAACTTTTGCTTTCCAGATAAAAGGAAACTTGTTTCTGTAAACCTACTATGATTTAGAAATTTGGTAAATTACACTTTTGCAAACAGAATTAAAACATTGATTTTTTTCTCCCTAATTAATCCCTTCAGAATTCCGAAAGTAACTCTTAAGGAGTTGAGTATTTTTATTTTCATGGCAATGTGATTATTTGCCTTAGTTCGATAAGAGTCTGTTCTCTTTATAACAGGACACAATTGGAAATTAGTTATTATTATGAAGGCTTTGACTAGGATGGCATGTTTGAATGGGAAATGCATAGACTTGGATGTGACCACACAGCCTCAAGGAGTTAAGACTTACTTGTGGAAGCCAATAAAAACCGTCGGAAGTATTGGCTTTGTACCTTGCTCGCCTGGTTCCCAGCAGCCTTACTATGTGAGTAAAGACTATCTCTTCTTGGCAGGTGCAGGAACCTTGATACATTTTGGGACCTCAAGAAGAGAGGAACTCACTCAAACCTAGAGGTACTGCAGGCAATGTCTGATGCAAAGTCTTTGCCTTGGCTTTTTAGGCCTTGAGAGGCCATTTACATTCACTCTAAAGATGCCTCATGAACGATACCAACAAAACACACTTCAAAGTGCCTATATGGTTAATTAATATTCTTGCTGATACAATTAATCAGGCCAGTTTATTGAAACAAGACTTATTTTGCAAATAAATTGTTTAAATAAATTGCTGTCTTTGGTAAAAATAGGGATGACTAGAGAGAAAAAACTCATGTTTTAATACAATAACTATAACATTAAATGATAATATACCTTTGTGGATATTAGATTATAGTGTTCATTGTCTTTTGGATTTTGTTTTGTTTTCTGCTTATAAACTGGTTGAATCCTGAATCCTTCTAGTTTCCTCCAACATCTGCCTATGGCTCTCCAAACACGTTTCCAATTTTCTCCCCCCTTTGACTAGGAATAACTCATTAAAACTGCCTTTTCCCAAAGCCTTGCAAGCTAAAGATGGACAGCTTGCTATAAAATTCGGAAAATTGCCGCAGCAGCTCCTGCTTGAACGACCTGGGACTGATGCTGTGTAAGCCATGCAGAAAGTCTACCTGAGCACCTGATGACATCATCAGAGACACTTCAAACTACAAAAGATGCTTCCAGCCTCAAATCCAGAGATCTTGACTGAAGCCTTCAGAAGCTGGCTTATAATTTGCTCTGATCATTAACCTTTGTTTATCTTTTGTTTTCACAGACATATTTCTTATTAAATACTTGATACAGAATTTAACATAAAGCCATTTGGCCTGTTCTACTGCTCAAACTCTAAGACCCTGAACGACCTCTAGTCCTCAGCACGTGTGGGACCGTAGACAACAGGGCTGCTTTAGATTACATGCTTGCTGGCAAAACACCTAGTCTACACAGCAGCTGATACAGTGAGCTATACCTACATTAACACCTCTGCAGAAGTTAGACTCAGAAAAATAGAATTATGGAGAAGGCTACTTCGTCACAAGATGTGAGAAAGACCCATTAGACAATCTCTTTTCCTTGCTACATTCGCTAATGGCAAGCTTCTTTCATGGGTTATTATAGGGATGCATTATATTGATAATCCTTGTCATATTATGTTTTCTAACTGTTAAAGGTAGTATTTCTTTGACTAAAGGTCTATTTTTAGGACTAAAAGCAGAGTTCCCAGGGAAAAGTCAAACATTATAATAGTAAGCAACACTCATGGTAAACAAAGAACTGAAAACTATTTTCAATTAAATATAAGACAATTTCATTTCTCTAATCCTGAACTCTGCCCCTGAATTTTCAACAGAACGCAGCTAGAGTGGTCTTCACCCTTGTCCCTCAAGACCAAGGAATTATCAAAAGAAAAAGAAAAATTGAAACCAAGGGTCCTTATGACTTTGACTAAATTTAGTTTTAAATCCTAGCTCTAAAAATAATCTCTTTTTCCTCTCTATCTATACCCTCTAGAGGCCTAGCCATTGCTATGGATGATCGGAAGAAAATAGAAGCCGAGACTGGGCAGGTGCTCAGAGGATGTGGACCTTTAGAAGGCTAAAGATAACATCTTGACCTAAGTGATGTTTCGGTTCCTGAGCCCTAAGGCAGAACCTCCCCGAGCAACACCCCCCCCCCCCCCCCCCCCCCCCCCCCCCCCCCCCCCCCCCCCCCCCCCCCCCCCCCCCGCCCCGCCACACACACACTACTTTCTCGAGGAGATCAAACAGAGAGAGACTGGAAAAACAAACAAACGAAAAACCCAAACCCTTAGAGCTGTCCTCAAGACCTGAAGAAATGATTCATTTTCCTTACCGTACCTTCAAGAGGTCGGCTCTCAGCACAACCCTGAACACTAATACACAATTTTTTGATTTTGCCCTATATAATCTGCAGCCTGCACACCACCCCTAGGAAGTTTCAGCTTTGGGCATTAACTTCCCGTTCTCTCAGATGGCGTTATTCATCATAAAAGAGCCAATCTTTCTCCACTGCAATTCTGAGTGTCTAGCGTTTGGCTCTGCCAGGGCTGGACACCTTTGCATGGGATTTCCAACTCTCATTTTAATACCAACGACGTCCAAGTGGCTATTTCCAGCCATGACTTCTCCCCTGTGCTTTAAGTTATGCACAACTCAGATGGGCTCTTGGCTCTCTCATCTCCTAAATTAGACTCAACTTTGTCTTTAGAAACTTATTTTTTCTTTATTCCCAATCTTAGTTAATTGCGTCCCTCTTCATGTTATCTTCCACCCTTGAAACATTCACAATATCCTTGACTTCTCTCCCCCATCCAACCAATGCACTCTTAGTAAATCATGCCCATCCTGTTACATAGCCTCTTAAAACTCATTTCCAGAGATTTATTAATATTACCAATTAGCATTATTTACTTTATAAATTTTATAGCAGTTATTACTATTTAAATCTGAGAAGAGTTTATAAATTTAACAACATCGAAAGATAGAAAGTTGACTGATAAGGAAATAAAGACAAAGTCAGGGAATGGCCTGGGCCTGGGAGGTGTTCAGACATCTGAAATACAGGCAATTGGGATAGAAGACAAGGATACTGCCGGTGCCGCATATTCAGCACCGTACTGGTCACTGATAGCAACAATGGGGCACCTACTGAATGTCCAGCACTTATATCCCCTGTGCAGTGAATAGTGAAGGCCAGTGATCCGTCCCTCTCCTCTAGGCTACAGGGTAGAAAGGGAAGGATATTGGCTTTCTCAATCTGGGCCATCAGTCCTAGTGATTTAGAAAGTGGGACACACATTTTTATGTTAGAAAACTAGATCACTACCTTACAGGAGCACCAAACTCTGGTGCCATAATCAAAGAAGTGGAATCAGAACACAGATAAGCTGAAACAGCTTCTAAAACATGACTGCCATCCTGCCGTATGTTAAACATGAAATGGGAAGGAGTTTAAACAAATGACTCTGATTAGTGTTACTTTTTATATAGCCAAAGCAAATTTTCACTGTTCCTTTTTCTGCAGTTAGTTTTCCAGAATCTATAATCAGCATCGATGGCAAAATTTCTCTAACACCACTTGCAGTTAAGTACCTGGCCACATATTTTAAAAGGATGTTGACTTTGCCTCATTTCAACGTGATGACTAATTCCCATGCTTGTCCTGTGCATACTCCTGGCTTCCTCCTTCAACTCCTTGACTTAGAGCAATTCTTGGACGAAATATGTAGATTCTCATTATTCCCTCCCTTTAGACCCAGATATTTGCAGTGGCATAAGGGCTCAAACAGTAGAATATAACCAGCTATAGGTGTCTTTCTTGTTCAGGGGCAGCAATCCAATCATGGTAATGAGTGCAGAGAGGCCCTGAAAATAGGTTATGGCAAAGTGAATAGGAAGGGTTCAAAAGAATGGGTTTGGATGCCACAAGGATGGGAGCAGGGTGGAAGGACAGGTTGGACAGGCTCAGCAAGAAGGAGACGTCCCTGCCCTTCTGGGAACTGGTTTAACAGAACCCAAGGTCCTTCAGCTTTTTGTAAGCAGGCCTTGAGGGAATCCCTCTGGCCTGGCCTTGGAGACCAGAGATAACTAAATCGGCTTAATTACACCTCTTGGTGTAAATACAGTTAGGCCTCCAGCTGTTTGAAATTCTTTTTTACAGAAAACAAAAATTTACTTTAATGAGATAAAAGGCCTGAAATGTAAATACATGAGTGAAACTCATTCACACTTAAGTGTGTGATCAGTCAGGAAATGAATAAACCAGAGAAGTATCCGATCTTCTCGGTCCTCTGGGTTGAGGAATGGAGAGCAGGGGTCTCAGTTTATTATGAGATGGAAGGGAGTAGAAAGTTTGGATTAGTTCAAAGGGAAAAGACCAGGGAGTCTAGGAAGGCAAACTACACCTACTTGGCAAATTTTACTAGTGATTCATGGTGTGCATCCATCTGTCTTCTCCACTAGCTCGTGAACTCCTTGAGCCAATTACTCTGCAAATGGTGCCTGGTGCAAATCATATGCAGTAAATCGTTCTGTGCTCAATCTGAATTTTAGTTGCAAACTGGTAGATAGCAACTACATGCAAATGAATTTTTGCATCCAACTAGACCATCCAACTAGTCATATTATTGAAACCCTAGCCCTCCTGGGGCCCTGAAGTCTCTGAGCTGCCCTCCCAGGCCCATCTGTGCCCACACAACCAAGAAACAAAGCTGTTACCCACTCAGCTAGGAGATGGCAGATAGGAAAATGACTTTTAAGATACATGCTCGAAATTCTCTGAAAACAAAAACTCTGAGCCTAGAACTTTGTGGTTGTTTCTGTTTCTCAAGATCTTGCAATACTTTAGGTTCATTATCAACAGTTTTGATCTTCTAATTTTTTTAGAATTAATTTGCAAGGTATAAAGTGAGAGCCACAGCACATAGTGCTAGTACAGTGACCGGCAAAAAGCAAGTATTCAATAAATTTTTGCTAAAGAACAAGTGAATGCATAAATCATGAAACGAGGTGATCTCCAAATTCAAAACAAACAAACAAAAAAATCACATAGTGTATAGGTGGAGACTGAGCCAAGATATTACTTATAAAACTTTGAGAAAAGTTTAAAAAATTCAGAAATGATTTGAATGTATTTAACTTAATTGGAATTTACTTAGTACAGTAAAGGTAGTTGGAATATAGTAAGTGGAATTTAGTAACCATTCAACTAAATCGTATTCTCTTTGGAAAAAAGGGGACATTTGTGTTTCTCTTGCAAGACTGAAAACCAATCCCCGAACTTTAGTAAGTTTTCCAAGTGAATTTTAGACTCTGTTAGCTTATTTTGTTTTGCAACTAGCCTCCTGGCCTCCCAGCGTTTACTCCACTCCAGATATCACTCATCTATCCCCTGTTAAGCTATAGAACAGGGAAGGAAGCTCAAAAATAGCCTGGCAGTGTAAGATAATCCTTTTGATATCTTAATAAATCTTGGATTCATCTGAATATAGCTAAGAACTCTGCAAAACCAGCGAGCCCCCGTAGGTCTCCATCACTGGAGAAGCCGTGATGAGGAGCGACCATAATATAGCTCAGAACCCAGGAGCACCAGACCGTTCACAGAGCTGGCTGATTCTCTCTTGTAAAGATGGTTCTTTTCTACAATAGTATCATTATGTCATGAAAAATCATGAAAACTTCTTGTAAGGGATTTCCAATCCATGACTCGGCTTCTGCACTCATGTCCTTTGACTTGCAGGTGACCTCCCACTAACTCACTCACTGGCATGAGTTTGCAATTCATCCTGAATCACAAAGATGATTAGTCGCCATTGTCAACAGGATGGCCTGTTTCAGGGGGTAGTGACTTATTGGGAAATAGAAATTAAGATAATATGCTTTATTTTACATGTTGTTAGTGTTTCCAGCCATCACCGCTGACCAATGGAGGCTATAATTTTATGGCATTAATGAAAAAAGACTTAATAAGCAGCTTCCTTCTTTCACCAGGTAGGTTTCACTGCCATACACAAAGCCAAAGTTCCTTAAAGAGGAAACTTCCCTTCCACACTGGCAGGCCTAACTCGATTTATGGATTATACCTCTAGACTCAGCAAGTAACAAATTAATCATTTTTTTCCTACTGAGGCATTTTTACCTTCTGATCTGAATTTGAGAACTGGCCTTGATTAATGCTGATGTGCTGAACACTGTTACCATTAAGTCATGTATTTTGCAGAGAGCCAATTGGAGTAGCAATTCATATGTCTCCTGGAGAAAAGTTTTTCAAAACTCTCAGTTTAATATTCTGATGGATTAATCTTCTATGATATCCTGATGCTTCTTTCAAACACTGACTTTTGTTGTAATTGTTCCTGCCTAGGGTTTTTCCATCATGCCAATTTAAAGGAAGCAATGTTCCTGCTTCAAAACTGCATATGGATAACAGGTATAGAAGATGTTGTTCTATATGCTAATTAAATATAATTATAATTACATATAATGAAACAAATCTAAATGTAGTAATATGTGCTGTTTTCTGGGTCCTAACCTTTTAAGCTAGTAATTATTTATCCTTTTAAACTTGAAAACAATAAACCTTACAAAAATGTATTTCCACTTGAAAAAATGATGATTCAAGATTCAAATTCTCCCCACCCGTTTTTGGAACTAGGTCATGACATCTCTGCAAAAACAAATCCTGCATTAGAAGCAAGTTGCAGTTATTAAACTGGATCCTCATGGAGGCAGAATGTTAATGGTAAATTCCCTAGTAAAGAGTGAACCGGTTTTAAATGCAACCATTGGAAGTTTAATCAACCGTTAAGTGGTGCCTTGGTTTTTAAATTATATAAAAATCATCTGCTGTAGTGTCTACTCTGAGCACCTATCCCAACATCTGGCATTCAATGTTAACAGAATGGAAGTCTCCGAATTTTTTAGGAGACTGGTGAGACCGTCTTCTTTGACTCACCCACTAGGTGGCACCCAGGCACCGCGCTTCACAAACTGAACCATCACAGACCTTCCCATTCACGGTGCAAAGAAAGAGCTGCATTATTAATTTATACCATCACGACCACTCTACACCTAATATTTATTTAACCAGCTGCTTCCTCTAATCCTCCTGAAACACTATTGATTAAAATCCTAAGTATATTCAAGTTTCCATCCCTCCCTATTTCCTCCCAACAACACTTTGTTACTTCTAAATAACAGACTGACTGCATTTAAATAACACAGACCAGGTAGTATGGTTGCTCATAGTAAATCCGGGCTGTTGGAAAATGAAGGAGAGGCAACAGAGGACTGTAATGTAAAAGTGATTTTCAAATTTGTTTTGCATTTTGTTGGAATTTTAATTGCTGGAACACTTAAAAATAGAATCTGAAAATAAAACATGCATAGAATAAAAAGAAAACTAATGTTAGTGCTTTCAGCATAAGGGAGTTATTTTCTGAATACGACTCTTGTTCATCTTTACAAAGATGAAGTGCAGTGCCACCTAAGGGTTCAAAGACTCTTTCAGCTACTCAGAAAATACCAATATTCGACACCCAGGATGCTAAGAGGCGGGACTGTGTAGCAGGACTGTGCAGCAGGCCCCCTACTCAAACTCTGCCTACTCCGAATGTAGAATGTATTTATCCTGGATGTGTTACTTGCTCCCAAAGGAATGAAAAGGATGTGAAACCAGTAGGACTATAATGAATTGATTCTTCTCGGTGAAAGTCTCTTCAGTACTTCTAAATTACAGTGTCAGTCATTCCTTTGAGAGACAGGGCACAGCGGACATAATGACTCACTTTATAAGAACACGATGTCCCTCCCTTTCTCCTTTCCTGTAGAAAGCCCAGGCTCACTGGACATTCCTGTCTGCAATATTGGACCCTGGGTACATCCTTCCTGGGGACCAGGGGTCTCTGGAGGCACTCGGTTTTCTCTTGCTCATTTAATTAAATTTAAGCACAATACTTCTTATCTAGTTTTCCCATTTTAAGCTGTTTCCAGTTTTTTGGAAGAGGCTACCCAAAATGTAAAGTCATTCTCTCTTAGCTTAAACAATTAAGTTATTAAGTAGCCCCCAAATAACTAAAGACTAAAGCTTAAATGCTCAATAAACATTTGCTACACATTCCATTTTACTAAATGGAAGGAAAAACATCTTTGTTAGCAGAAATAAATAGACTTGATGTTAAAAACTGATGTAAAATATTAAGAAACATCACATTAAAAGTAATCCAGAACTACTATGATATATTTTTAGTAGGACAATATCCCATTTTATGATTCTATTAAAATATCAAAGTATAAAATATTGAAAATATTATATGCTGAAGTGTGCATAAAATTACTGCAAATTTAGTACACTGAAATAATCAAATAAAAATAGTTACCAGAAACTATATTTGTAATGAATAAATATTACATTTCACTTAGAAAGAAATTAATTCACAGGCTTGATCTCTTAAGAACCGTTAGCTTCCAAGAAGCCAGCCAGTGTGTTTGACTTTATGACGTCACACTGGAACATGTACTGGAACAGTTTCCACCTAAAAGTCCCCAAATGTACTGGCCACTTTGTGTGTTTTTCCAGTGATAAATGAAAATAAAATAACCTATTTTCAAAATAATAAACCATCTTATTTTTAACACAACAGTCATATTCAATGGAAGAAAACAACTTCATTTAAGCCTCAAAGAGTTCAGATTTGCTTAGGGTAGTGAACAGTGTCACACATAAATAATTCCTTTAATTAACTTAAAAAAATCTTAACAACTATGACAAAAATTTTTGCATATTAACATTATCCATCAACGTGATTCTCTGTATAAAATGCATTGTAATTCTATGATCTTCATTTCACAGTTACCTGGAGAAGGCTGGACCAAAATTGGTAACATTGCAAAAATGATCAATCTAACAGCTATTATCTATGATAACAGTGACTCCTTTTCACACACATCTATATATTCTCTAAAACATAGCTCAGAAGTCTGAAATGGACAGTCCCATTCCTCAGCATTTCCTTCACCCTGTACTATTCTTTTTTCCCTTCTCAGGTGCTATAAAAATGCCTATTGAAGTACAGATGGAAAAGCCACCACTTGGAAACCAGACGTCTACCAGATTTATAGGAGCACGCGCAAATGCCAGGATACTAGAGTTAATCCTTGCCCCAATCTAGACTGAGCTTGTTTACTGCTATACAATATTTTATCTGACATGAATCCTAAAAAAAAGTTGAGATGTTATGTTAAACTCAAAAGAAAATCATAAGAAAATTTGTTTTAATGTATACATATATCGTGATTTGTATTGCTTTCCAAAATCTGAAAGGCACCAACGTTTGGCAGAAAGAGTGAAAAAGTGATGGAAATTTTTTACCTTGTCCTGAAATCCAGGAGTTCAGATGTTCTCAAGTCCTGCTGAAGTTGGAGCCTGGAGATCAAGTGAAGCTAGAGCTCTTTCCCCTCACCTTAAGTTTGTCTCTAGGCAAGTGTGTGCGTGTGCGTGCGTGTGTGTGTGTGTGTGTGTGTGTGTGTGTGTGTGTGTGCGCTCAGAATGTCTCTTTGTGGCGCTGGATGGCAGAGGTCCTGGTCGTGAGAAGAAGGAGGCACTTTCTCACCAAAAGCAGAAGAAAAGCAAAGCGTCACCAGGAAAGTTTTCCTCCCAGATCCCCTAATTACAGCCTAACATGCAGTTCATGCAAACTTCAGGGAGGAAGGGAGGGGCAGCTCTGTGCCCAGACCTCGTGAAACAGCAGCTTTTAGATGGCTTTTCCCTCTGCTCAGATCCCCAAGTACAGGCAAAGCAGCAGCTGCAACCACAAGCTCCCACCCACACCACACCTCCTGCACCCTCATCACTTCTTGGGTGTGTCCAGAGGGGATGGGGCAAGGGGTCTGTGGAATGAGCTGTGGGGCAGCGGCGTGAGGCAGACGCACCAACAGTGAATTTTCACTTTGTTTTTTAGCCTCCGCTTAAAATGAAAATTCAAGGGTAGCAGAGGTCCTGGCTTTCCTATCTTTTCGTCCCAAAGTAGACCCAGGGTAACCAGGTAGAGTGGCAGTTAAGACCATAGGAGATAAAGCTTCCTAAACTGGAGGTATCCTTCTAGTGCAATGGCCAGAAGTGTTTCTTGTTTACTGGACTCAGCATCGTTATTGGGTTTGAATCTCCTTTAACAAACAACTCCTATTGTACCTCTGGATGACAGAGCTCAAAACCTGGATTTATTTATAGCCTGAGGAATGCGAAGGGCAGACGGGATGGGTGGGGTTGGCTTATGGATCTATAGCCAGGATTAGAACCAGATGGGCACTGGGCAATCGCGGACACACACACTCACCCCTAAAATAACCATCAGGGAAGATGCTGGGACACGCGGGAAAACACCTCCTGAATAAATAGACATTTATTTATAACTCCTGAGAGAGTATATAGGTCCATTGATTCCAGCCTTGAGTAACCAAGGGTATTGGAGAGGAAATGGCTTCATATTTCAATAACAGAGCCACCTTTGATGGAGCCTTGGAGGGGAAAAAAGAAACACACCGCAGGAAGCAAACGGCTGTTGAAGCAGCCGAGAGGAGGGAGCGGGGCTGGCCCGGGGATGAGGACAAGCAAACAAGCCCTCGGGGCCCCTGGCCAGGGCGGAGGCGGGCCACCGGCCGGCTAGCCGGCGAGGCGGGGGTGCAGGGCACCTTGGGCGTGGGGCGCTGGGAGGTGTCCAGGGGCTCGCCACCTCACTCCCAGCTCTCGCCCGCCCTGGGGAGGCAGAGGGCCGACTGCAAGCTCCTCGTAGCCGCTGCTGCAGGGACTCTGGCCGGGCAGGGGCACGGGCGCCGAGGTGGCAGAGAGTCTGGGGGGCCAGAGGACTGGTGGAGCAGCGGGTTGATGGGGCAGGGGTTCTCGCGGGCAGATGAGCTACTAGGGGAGGCACGGGGACCGGGGAGGCAGGGACGCGGGTCCGGCAGGTGACTCGTGGGGCAGGTAGGGCAGGAGCGCGGGGAGAGAGCGCTCAGCCCAGCTCGTGCGGGAGGCGGCGAGCGGCGCTATTGTCTTAAAGATAAATCCTGCACCCTGAGGCTGCTTCCTCTTTGGAGAAAGGCGGGAAAGAGACCTCAAAAAAAAAAAAAAAAAAAAATCTTCCCGCTTTTCCTTGACGTATTTCACCAGCTCTTGTGCCCGGGCTCGCCCTTGCCTGCTGTTCGTCTTTGGTTATTTAACACCTGCCTGTTGAAAAATTTTATTCCAAAGGCAAACCAAACACTCACAAACCTTCACGAAATAAAGACAGTTATTTTCGAAATGAAATAATTAAAAATGAATCCTCCAACAGACAATTCAAAACCTTTTCTGTAATTCCAACACCTGAGCCAGACACCTCTTTCCGTTTCTCCCCACAGGCCGCTGAAGATTTTAAAATTTTATGTCGTTAATTTCGTGGCTATTGAGATGGCTGTTGGAATGCATTAACTGCCAACAGAAATAAAATGCATCTGTTTTTTAACCATGAAAAGAGTGTTTATGCAATTTCTTGTAAATGTTCAGAATGGTCTGTATTTTAAGGAATTAGAGTTAAAAAGGAATTAGGGTTAAACCTAACATAAAGGAATTAGAGTTAAAACCAAATATTCTATAGTTTTTATATGAAAGCTCCATAAAGGTGGTGGGGCTGCTGGTGTGTGGCTATGAAATCATACACAGATAGTTTAAGTGCTGATCGTGTTCCCTGAGCTGACCAGCGACGTTCTGGGAACCGCCTCGGGAGGATGTCAGCTGGCCCGCGGCCGGCCCTGGCGCCCTTGTCTTGTGTCTGCTCCCTCCATTTATGCCGTCCCAATACTAGGAGAATGCAGTGCCTTCTCTTCACAAATTGTTTGTTAGTCACACAAAGCCATCTGTTTTGCAGTTTAGTCAGACCACAGTGAGAATATAAAAAATTAGAATATTTTTTTCAATTTCAGGTATGACCCCAATTGAGATAGGCTTCCAAAAATAATGACAAGTTACTTACCCTCGCTGTTCCTTGCCATTCCTGCCCCACCCCTCTTTCCTGCCTTCCCTTCCAAGTTGTCTAGTTACTAGTGTTTGTTAAAAGATATTCAGTATTTTCCATCACAAGTACTTAACGTCTCAACAGTGTGTGTTTCAAGTGTTATTCAGGCTTAATTTAATTATTGATATATATTTTCATTCTTTTTTGCGTTCATGGTTCCTAATTATTTAAAATTTACAGCGCATCCCCACTGGTGTGGCTCAGTTGATGGGGCGTCATCCTGTAAACCAAAACGTTGCTTATTTGATTACGGGTCAGGGCACATGCCTGGGCTGCAGGTTCAGTCCCCAGTCCAGTGCTTCCCAAAGGCAAACAATAGATGTTTCTCACACTGATGTTGCTCTCTCTCTCTCTAAAGTCAAAAATTAAAATTAAAATTTACATTGGAATTAAAGTCCTTTAAATTTTTTTTTTTTACCTTTTGTTAACTAATGTTACCCTAAACAGGTATACATTACTTTGATCAGTCATTATAATTTTGCGTCAAGGCAAAATTATAAAAGCTTTGATAAAAATTCAAGTAAGTAAATAAAATACAACCCTATTTTTATGACCAACTATTTTACAAAATAAGTTGTAAAAAATAATTAAAGATCCAAATATCTTTTCAAAGGAAAAACAGCAAAAGAGTATTCTGTATATGAAGATTCCCTCTAAGTATTAACAATATTAATTCACGTGGAAACTCATGTCCTTCATTGCATATTGAGATGTTTTTGTTTGTTTTTAAATTTCTTTTTACATTTTAAATTGTTGTTCAATTATGGTTGTCCCCAGAGATGTTTTTGTTTTTACTTTAGGGAAGGCAAGGGGACCAGTTTTTTTTTTTTTTTTTTTTTTTTTTTTTTTTTTTTTTTTTTTTAGTTTCAAGAGGAAACAAATACTTTCTTCAATATTAATTTTTAAAATGACTTATGTGCTTGAGACTCATGTCAGGCTTTATCCTAAATTACCTGACTATTGCTCAAGATACAAAGCCTAAAAATCAAAGTTGAAAATCAAGGCCAGTTCTGAAAAAACAGACACAAGTTTAGAGATAATGGATAATATATGCATTTTCTGCACTTTTTAAAAAGATCTTGTTTAGCATAATACAAACGTATTTTTAAAAAATAAAAATTATATCACAATGGTGTTATAAAATAGAACTTTGCATTCTTTTGCTAATTTTAGAAAATTTGAGTAATCATATTGAACCAAATAAAATGGAATATTCAAACATTTTTGACTCATCCAAAAAGGCAATTTTATTTGGCTTAAACTGAAACAAACTTAGATATGTGCAAACTATAAACATAGCAAGAACATTTTCAACATCTAAAGACTATTGATCTAAAATACCATGAATCTGTAAAATATAATATATTCTCCAACAGAATGGTATTCCTCTTTGCATGAACATTTACATTCAAATGGGACTTATCTAAGTTCATCTCCTCTTCCAACTCAGTAAAAGGCTGCTCTGTTATCCACTGAATTCCAGAGAACTTCTTCCATGTGAGCTGAGTTTCCTGGAATTTTCACCTCAGGCTAGTATTGTACCTGGCTGAACATCTGCTGACATGAAGGTGCAGCGCTGTGCACTTTGAGGTACTGAGGAGGAAAGCCATTTGACCTTTCCTGTCTGAGGGTTCAGAACTTCATTAAAGCATCCCTTGAGATTGCCAGCCTAACCATGAGAAAGACATCATTTGTAATTAAGTCCTTCCCACTGGCTATATTCTTGTTGAACTCTATGATTAAAGTACAAATTCAATATTGTAACTGGTCACAAAGCATTTGATAAAAGGTTATTTTGCTTTTAATGCAATGGGAGGGGGTCGACATTCCAAGGGCCTACTTTTTGTACTATCACTCTGGGAAAGTGTCCTGCAGAGAGACTCCTGAAAAGGGCGAACGAAATAATTAGGCAATAAATTGGTCAAATGTTAAGAGCAGGGCCATTTCAGAAGCTAGTGAGGCCATATATGAATATTACACCAAGTGATAAAATAGCCTTAACTCCTGAGAAGTAAAAACCTGCATTTTCCCTTCTTGTCTCCTGTTTGCTTTTGTTTTCCCAGCACCTTTCTTGTACTCCATTGTTCTCTCAGCGTGTTTGTTTCGTCCAGGATGTCGAAACTCTGTTTTCCTGTTTTCTTCATTAACTAGATTCTCCTCATTTTGCAGTGAGCTGCAGCTTTAGTCCTTTGCTGTGCTGACTGGGTAGGGAAGCTACTCCTGCCTCACAGTCCCATCTTCCTGCTCAGGACACCCACTCACCACTTTTGTGCTGCCCTGTGTTTTATTTTTATTTTCATGTATTTAGATGTTGACTTTAGTCAGGTGTACCATAAACTCTATTATTTGTATCTTTGCATCTTTAATTTCTAGCACACAGTCTTGCTACTAGAAGCTGACCTAAAAATGTTTATTGCCATTGTTGAAGATGGTGATAGATTCTTTATATTCAGGAGAGAAAATAAAAACAAATGAGGGATGCTAGTTATTGAAAAAGCTATTTAAATAAAACCCTCATAGACACAAACAACGACATGATGATTACCGGAAGGAAAGAGGGCGGGGAGCTACATGAACGGTAAAGGAGGGATAATGGTGATGGAAGGAGACTTGACTTGGGGTGGTGAACCCACAATACCACATACAGATGATGTATTATAGAGTTGTACACCTGAAACCTATATAATTTTATTAACCAATGTCACCACAATAAAAGCAATAAATAAAAAATTATGCGGGAAACGTATTTATACGTTTTATGTTGACTGGTAGTGGAGTACGGGACACGTATAAATACGCTTTTTATAGACTAGCGGTAGAATGCGGGTAACGGATAAATATGTTTATTTTTATACTTTTTTATTGCTCTAAAGGGATGCTAACATGCAGATATACGAATTCCAAAGGACAAAATTTGGGTCTATTTAACACAGACAATGGTGAATTATGTATGTATGTATGTTTTAACGATTATCATACAAAAAAAACACTACTAAAACTTCATTCTTCTTTTTTTACAATGAAGTTTAAGAAAGAAAACTTCATTCTTTCTTTTTTTACACATTTTACGTACTTTTTTCAAATATTTTCAATAAATCAGAATTTTTACATATTTTATTACTTTTATTCCAATTTCCAGTGAGTTTTCCAGTATTTGTCTGTTTAAAATTTAAGAAAAATAATTCAATATGCATTTTATAGTAAATCACAAAAAGTTTCATTGAAAAAAATGTAAAACTAAAGTTATCGTAATTTTACTGAATGTTGCCATTTGCACAAAACATTAGCAAAAATGGCCCACTCCACCTGTTAGCTTGCAATAAAAGCTCCCCACATACAATGTTTAAATTAAACTGTAGATGATACCTGTGACAGGAATTCTTTTCATCCGCATGATAAAAACGTAACCCCCTGGGAATTTCCACGTCTCGAGCTCAGCTCCGTGGAAATTAACACTCCCGTGCGGGCCTGCGTAAAAATCATGCTCTTGGAAATAGGAATTCCTTTAAGAGAAATTGGATTAACTTACTTCCTAGGACTTGTTACTTGCTGGGACCCTTCCCCC